>DWAJ01006504.1:0-10301 GCA_018238005.1 Eurema mandarina | reverse complement strand
TTCTGCGCGAAGGGTCGTGGGTTCGATTCCCACACCGGAAAAATATATTTGTAATTTACATTTGTATTTTTCTGGGGTCTGGGTGTTGCTATGTATTGTATGTATGTATTTACAAAAGAAAAGTATTCTATTATATATATTTTATTCCGTTATCTAGTTGCCATAAAACAAGCTTCGGCTTAGCTTGGAACTAGATGGCGCTGTGTATAAATGTCCTGAAAATATTTATTATATTTTAATATTAAGTACTAGCGACCGTTCCGGGTTTCGGCTATTTATATTATGCATGTATTTTACATGATACATATGAGCATAATATAAGTCAGGGGTGACCAATTTGTTTCGCTCGGGGTCCATTTTATGTAATGAAATGACATTCCGGTCCACAGATTTAATAAATAAATATTGAGAACAGGTTATCAATAATCCCACGAAAAACATTTAATGTAAAAAATTGCCAAGTCTCTCGATGCAGTCTTTCCAACGTAAAAAGTTTTGAGATCTCATAGAAGCCAGGTCCTATTCAAATTATTTTGTAGTTATAAATCAACATTTAGTAATTGTACCAATAGTTTTCTTTATATAATAATTATAGTGACTTGGTGACTCTTAGATATTATAGACATTTTATATTATTGATTAATTATTTGTATGAAGTTTGGATTGGAATTGGTGCATACTAATGACATTAAACCCTGGATATGTTAATCAACGTCAAAAATATTGCCTAGGATATATTTTTTCGGCCCGCATACATTGGGTCGGAGGTCCATAATATGTGGACTGCAGTCCGCCATTTGGTGACTCATGATATAAGCAAATTATTTGTTTATTTTAATAATAATAGTACTTCAGGAGGCTATAATAACGCACCATCCAAACTCACGCTAAGCAGAGCTTGTGTTATGGCTACTAAATAACGGATACATCTAAATATATATAATTCAAAGGTGACTGACTGACATAGTGATCTATCAACGCACAGCCCAAACCACTGGATGGATCGGGATGAAATTAGCCATGCAGGTAGATGTTATGACGTGGGCATCCGCTAAGAAAGGATTTTCATCAATTCTACCCTCAAGGGGATAAAATAGAGGATGAAAGTTTATAAGAATATTACAGACACAATTGATTTTTAATTGTTATGCACCACGATCGTGGTCTTAGGGACTGGACGTATTAAGACGAGAAAATCGCTTAAGTAGAGACTGAATAAATTAATAACCGACTTGGTATTACATGGATCTCATAACTTTTTACCGTAGAACAACTGAGTTGGGAGACTTGGTTTTTTTGACAAGTATTGTTTTTGATGGGATATTATCTTATCTTGGTACGTGTAGAGCTTAAAAGTATATACGTAGTAGGGAGCGCTTTTATTGAAAGCTCTTAGTCGGGATTTTCTATTTCTCCCAAACAATTTGAGAAATTTTAAAATATATAATATGAATTGAGTAATGAAAGATGACGTAAAAAAGTTAAGTTTTTCTTTAATTTTTTGCTAAGACGTAAGACGTAGGTAAGGATATTAATTGAAAAATACATGCTTTTTCCTTAATTTATATGAAGTTATTTACTGTAGGTGATAGAGCTATGATTGAAAAAAACCTTTCAAATAATTGAATTGGCATTAAAGATGTCATAGCATTTCGGTTGATAAGTAGGAGTATCGATAGCCCGTTTTTCACTTCTTGCCTATTATTTTTCTGTCACAAATACCTTTGTGTTCTTTGCCATCTTTTTGTTATGGCGGGGAACTTAGTTGGAAGTTCGCCTAATGGTAAGTGAACACCTTCACCCATAAACAGTTACAAAGTTAAGAACCTAAAGAATACGATGAAGTTGAAAGAAAAGGATGTATGAAAGAAAGAAAAGAGAAGAAATGATATTGTGAAGTGGAAATCCACTTTGGAATTACAAATGTTAGAACGGTAGAAAACATTATTTATTAATATTACTACTAGCAGATACCAACGCACGGATTTAAAAGCCCTTAATTCAATATCCACATTAAAGTTATAAAAGGCCAAAAAACATAATAAAATAAATACTTTAGAAAGCTTATTTTAGCACAGCGCCATCTAGTTTCACACTACGCAGTTTGTATTGCTTTTAGCTTGCTCTGTATGTATTGGCGTTTCAAAATCTTAATATATATAAATCTCGTGTCACAATGTTTGTCCTCAATGACCTCCTAAACCACTTAACCGATTATAATAAAATTCGCACACCATGTGCAGTTTGATCCAACTTAAAAGATAGGATAGCTCACGTCCCGGTATTGCCCCGGGAACGGGAACTACGCGGGTTAAACCGCGGACACAGCTAGTAGGTATATAAAAACAAACACTATTGATAATTTTTAAAACTACACAACTTAATACGTACTTAGTGTTTCAATTAGTATACATAAATTGTTATATATTATATTAGATGTATGTGTCAATTAATTCTAACATTTAAAGATTTAAGACCTTAATTTTGATATAGGTACGGTGTTTGAAGCAATAAATCATCCAATTTTCTTTCAAGAAATATGAAATCGGTACACGCCCTCATCGTTAAGAAGCCGCATACTTCCATTTAATTTAACGTTCACTTAAATACTGTTAGTAGGTATGTATAAAAAAAAAAAGATTTTGCCAAACATAGACAGTCTATACGATATATCTATATAGATTACGCAGACAGTCAGACTATCTGTTTATACAAAACTGTGTTTATATAAGTCAAAATTACAGCCAAATTCAAAGTCAAAGTTAAATTCAAAGTCAATATTTTTTTGTCTCTAGGTATCGATTGTCCTTCAAAAACAATTTCTTATTTTTTTTCTTTTTTTAACTCCGACTTTAAAATAACATTCGAATGTTTAAAACTGTATTGTATATTACCAATAGAAATGTTCTTATTATTTCGCATTTACGCTCAGTGTTAAGGATTCCCTTAAAATTTATTCTAGCATTAAAAAAAAAACAAATAATCATAGGTAGGCTTTTTCTTTTTGTAATGCAAGCAAAGCCTCGGATAAAAACTACTTATAATATAAAGCCAAAAAACTTGTCCTTTGCTTCGATACAAATGTCTACGCGTCAACGCTACAAAGTAGCTACGAACAGGCTACACAACACGTATTATGCATATTGTTATTAAATTCATGATTTAAAATGCAATTTCTAAGTCAATAATTTTCTTTTTGATTATTTTATTGAAATGACCTGATTATTTTTACAGTAGAACCTACTAAGGAACTTGACAAGTCTAATTATATTAACAAGTATTACTTATTTATTGTATTATAAAATGAACTCAAACCATACATTATTGTTATCATTTTATAGAATATCAAACGCCAAGCGAAAATCAGACGCAAACTCGGCGCAAAACACAAACAAATTTAATTGCAGTAATAGTTCACTTGCTAAAAGATTAGATGTTAAGGTGCTGCCTTGGTGCAACCTAAGTGCAAGGTAAAGGGGCATTGCCCTCGACTGCATCGCCAACCCGGTCACTTACATTACATTCTAAGTCTGTATCGAATTATTTTTAAAAATATTTTTTTTCTTACCAGTCAAGGCTGATAAAAACCGCGCTTTCAGTGCAATATTCTTTCTTAAACAGAGAAAACAAAAAATTGTCAAATTTAAATCATAGACAATTTAAAATAAGACTGTCAAATTTATTTCCATTAAAGCTGGCCACTTGTTTTATTAAATATCGTAAATAATTAGGTCCATAAACTGCATTAAATAATGGTTTTAGAGTTACAAACAATACGATTGACATGTAAGAGGTTTTTAGGTTAACTGTTTCATAAAACGCTAACCGTTATTCATTAAAGAAATACAAACGATGATTATATCAGCGCAATTAAGAGTTTTCAGAAAGTAATTTCGACAACAAACATTCAGTTCTGCGTTATAATTATTTAGTTTCCTTTCAAACGAAATAGCATCGTTTAGGTAGAATTAGTTTGCAATTAGTTTCTCGTATTAAAAGTCGGTTGTATAAAAATGCAAATGACTAGGAGCGCAGACTGTGCGTGGAGCTTATCCTGCGACCTACATCTCGACAAGGACGCAACCTCGGAACGCAGTTCATTAAAGCACCACCAATATTATAATTATTGTATTAAATGTTAAACAAATATAAAGAGGACACGGTTCTATCAGTACGGCGTAATACATTTCTATGTTTTATACTTAACAGACTGCTAACTGGTTTTATGAAATTCGCGTGAACAACTGTTCTTTACTTTGTTACCTTCATTAAAATATAAAAATTGTATCATTTATCTTTACGAGATATTAAAAAACCTTTTAACCCGATAATGCTTTCTTTGTTTTATTTACAATTTATAAGTCAAGCGATCGTATCACAACACATTAACTTATATACAGCTTTTGGCACGGGTCACGCACGGCACATGTGCTCATGACTAATTATTTTAATTTACACTTAATTTATAACCTGCTACCGAGAAATAAAAAATGAGGTCAAATACTACGTGATTACTTACTTTAAAGGTTTTGTATGAAGAGACGACGTACGAGGCGCCGTCTTCGAGCTCCTCCAGTCTGTATTTACGATCGCCATCCATGCCGAAGATAAATCTCGCACCACGGGGCAGTTCCAATCTTTCAGACAGTCTGTCGAGCAACGCGTCCATGGAAACCAGATCTCTACCCGGCTTGAACCGAAATTCGACGCCGGGGTGGAAAGGATCACCATTTCGATAGAAGGTTACCCGTCTTGCTTTCCAGTAGTTCAAGTTTGCGTAACGGCTGGCAGGTTCTTGGCGAATCGGTCGAGCAGTTGCTTCAGAGCCTTCAGAAACGTCATCGGGTCTTTGCGGCGGCGAGGCAGGTCGGGAAGGCCGCCATTCGGACTCTTTCTCGTCATCGGAGGGCGGTTGTTGGTCCGGTTGCTCTGCGGGTGCTGGTTCTGGTTGCGGCGGCGGCTCGGCAACCTGCGAACGTACGCGTGGTTTGGGGCGCGGTTTGTTTTGCACCCGACGCGACATTGCGCGCGAAAATTCAGCGGTCGACTGGGCCATGAGTGGTCAGTGACGTTGCGGCTACTCCGATCGACTACGCACTAAATAGATACACCCCATTCATACTAGCATTACGTGACTTTCGCTTTTTGTACGCATTACTACCTGTCGAACCAACCGGCAATCAATGAGCGATTCAATTAAATTTATTTGACATTCATTCATGCTTTAAAAGCATCGAAAAACAGATATGTATGCCGAGGCACCAGGAAATTCTTGGAAAAGTACCTATTAGGTAACGAGCAAGCCCAAAGTAAAATATATTTGTTCGAATATAAATCAAAATATGAAAGGTATATTTTAGGTCAGCATTGCAATTTTTCAAGTTAACCCAACGTCAAGTAATCAATAGATCTTTTTGATAAGTTTAACTAGTTGTGGGCTTACTGCGTGACTAAGTAACTTTAAGCATGACCACTTGGGGTTACAGCTTACTTACAAGTTATAGAATCACTGCAATGCCATGATTCATTCATTCATTTACCTATAACATAAGAAACCTTAGTATGAAGGGGAAGTAAATATATTATGGAAGTAAATATATTGATAACAGTCCAATTTAGGTATAAGCTTATACAATTTTTTTTGTTGCAATTATTCAAACACCAACATGTGTAAACAGTGAAAAAAAATAGCTTATTAATTTTTATGCATAACGATTAAATTAAATTTGACACTTGTCTTATAACAGACAAATAAATCATTTCGTTATCCATTTGGATGAATTCCATCAAAATAAAATAAAAACGTTAATTCATATAAATATACATGAATCATAATCCTAAGGATAAATTAATTAAAACTTACCGCAACCGCCGCAGGGATAGGTTCTTCTGATGCCATATTAATTAACAATCACTTAACTCAATAAACTCAACACGCATTTTAAATCGATCAATTATCTATGGTATTATTGACAGCTAAAGCGCGGGAAAAATGACACATGAAAAGCCGAATTCACTCTAATTAATTATTGTTTGAGTTATTGGAATGTAAATTTGTTTTAGTATAATGAGTAATAATGGTACGCTAGTCGTCCGGTTGCGTTTTAAGAGCGAGATCGAGTGACCGTTCGCCATTGTACGCGGCACGGCGGGGCTTTAAGGGCAGCGCACTCGTGTGCGTCATGTTGGTCGGGCCATGGGGTACAAAAATGTAATCTTGCTTGAGAGGTTTCGTGTATAAAATTTAATAAACTAATGCTTAATAGTCTTCAGTCTTCACTTCTCGATCTTTTAAGTTCATATACGACCTAATTTTACTAGAAAATTTGTATTCTTTTGTTTTTTTTCACATTAGTGAATGTTAAAATCATCTTGTGATTACGTATCGATATAATGATTTTGGATTATTATATTTAAATTACTCGTACTTTTATTGGCATGTGCCTTGTAAGTTATAATTTTTTCACACAGTTAATAAATTAGGTAAAGAAAAAACTCTCAACATCACTAAATTAAACGAAAAATATTTATATGCATGGTCCTGCCGAAGTAACGTACACCTTTCTCATATCGTCGCAAGCGTGAGGAAAAACTTATACTTTTTTGTTGTTTTTTTTTTCACCCTTCAGTGTAGGTGTTTATAATAATAATTGGTTAAAGTCAATTTGCTGTAGGTAATTTTCTTTTTCAGTTTTTTTTTGTTTCGTAATAATGAATAACCAATTGTAATGTATTTGAATTTAAGTTTTATAAAAATAACTTAACTAGTAGCGTTATAAACTCATAAAAAATATTTTCGGTCTCTCTTTTAATACCTAAATTTACTTTTCGAGGTTCGCTACAAATCATTTAAACCCAAAATTGTTTAACATTTCTTATTCTAAAATTGTAAGTGATTATAAATACATACCTTCTTTTGAAACTTACGTCGCTATTGTGACCTAAATTTAGACCGAGTATTTGTAATTTCCATATAGATAGTACGTTGCTGTCATCTTTATAATATAAAGTAGGTATTAAATGATTCTTATAAATTATTGTTTAACATAATTATTATATATTATATACATTAGTTTACTTACAAAAAAACAATAATTAAAAAAAACGCAGACAGTTTTCTACACAAATTAATATCAAATTCTATTTTTAAAAGTTGCTAACGTAGGTAACCAATTATAATTTATCGATCTTTTACCGATTTGTTACCGATTTTCATTCTGTAAAATCTATAATCGCTCTTTAAACTTACAAAGGTACTTATTACAGGCAAATTGTAAATTCAAATAGGTACATAATTTAATTGAGACGAATGAACATGCACCATCGATATTAAACACGCGAATGACTGAGCTAAGTGACCGCTTTTGCGATACACCGACTTTACGAGTTATATCTCGAAAATGTACGAATAATCCTTTCTATTTGACATTTAACTTCCTAAGTATATGTTTACATAATATCAGTGACGATATCGTAAATAGGTACATACGCCTTAATATTAAATTGAAAATAGAGAAAAGACTTTATTCTGTAAAGTTAGTACCTATTATTAATAATGTTATACATTGTAGTAGTTATATTTAAAATTAATAACTGAATAATTATTTAAATGAATAGCTATGATATGTTTAGCATAGCACTTGTATCAATAACGTTATAATTAATATTGAACCGCAGTAATGTAATTAGGGTTGTAAGAAATTAAAACTATATTAAGTGTTTAAAAAACCGGTCTTGACTCTTGACAGACGGATGGAAGAACGAATGGAAAAAGGTTTCATTATTTACTTTAAAGCTTCAAAACGTATGGGGCTTATTAAAGTGTAGGTATTTTAGATACTAAAGTTCTAGTTGATAGAATCTCAGGAACTTTAATAACTGATTTACCGGCTTTTGTAGGGCTTGTTATTGTTTATTTTTAAGCAGCCAAAACCACATTTCTATTATATTCGTAAACTCCGATTCTCGGTATTGTAACAGTATTTAACCAACATAACAATATTGGCAAATAACGTTTTGCTAGTTTACACTGGTTAAGTACATTTTGCACACAAAACTGCAATTATATATGATTTTCCGCCATTACAGTGTTAAGTATTTTGATAAATATTACATATTCGCCCTGTGAGCATTTTCACAATCGTTTATGTAAATTGCTTAACAAATTTACATAAATTTAAAATAATTCTTTGATACGTTATTATGGAAATACGTATTATATTTACTTAAAAATATTTATATACCTGCATTAAAGAATATGGGATATATATTTAAACATCGTGAAGTTTTTAAAACATTCTATAGATGGGCATTCGTAGACGTGCTACGCGACTTCGTAGCAGCGGTTTACTTTTGTAGAGGAGGTTATTACTTCAAATTGTAACAATAAAAACTAAGAATATTAAAAAACAATTAAAAAGTTTATATGATTAATCAGAGAAAAAATAAGAACCTTTTCGGAAACCTTCCATTATGTATTCAAGCCAATATAATACAAAGATACCTACTGTCAATGGGTGTGTCGCCGGTTCAATACCGGACGCTCATTAGGCAGTAGCTATCAAGCTAAACTAAGCGTTACTACACTAAGTTACGGGCGCTTTTTGTGTATTCAGCTTTTATTTATAATTGAAGTGACAGACATGTCATATTAAAACCTCTTCCGTTTGTGATTGGCCAACCGTAAAGTTCAAAAGTACCGCCTTTACGATGATACGCCCTGAGAGAAACTGCTGTTGCTACGCAACGGAATCAGACGATCTCATAGGTAAAACGAGAAAAGGAGTAGTTAAGCTATGTGCTTATATCTCACTTTTAGAGCTTTGTGAATCACCAACATAATTTTAAATATTTTATTGGTACAATCACTACTAAGCTATCCGATAACGAGACGGTAAGAAATAAGTACAGAGACATTGGACACACCAAAGATAAGTAGGTATTAAAACATTTAAGGATATTAATTAAGCAAATGACAAAGCACCGCGGTTTTTAGACAATTTGCTTAAAAACTAACCTACTGCAAGGATTATAAAGATACCTATAAGGTTGCATAAAAGTAATTGATGAGATTTAGGCATTTTGTCGCGGTTACGCCCCGGTAAGCAAAGAGGGGAAGCAGAAATTAATAATTAATTGGTCAAATCATTATAATCGAAATAAGTGGCACTTAATAAACACCATACGTAACGAAAGTAATCTCAGTGCCTGCCATTTAGCTCGAGGCCGAAAAATATCAGTAAAAACTGTAACGTTTGAAGGACACCTAATCACGCTGGCCTAAATAACAGCACGTTACATTTAGCGTAAAAGAAAAATAAAGCAATTCTTTGTAATAGACGTTTATTGTTTGTACTATTTAATGTTTACGGTATCAGTCTACTACGGCTCACTGTCTGTTTTAAGCGTGTTTATTGGTTAAAATATAGAAATGAAAATAAAAACATTGTCTACTTTAGATTTTGGATTTTGCGTTTAAACCAATATTAGGTTTGAATTAAACCAAACTTAATATAAATAAGAAATGACGTATTATTATAAAACGTAGTTACCTAGTGCGGAATTTGTAGCAAGGTTTATAATCTAGGTATACTTATATTGTAAATGAGTAAAGTTTGTGTGTTTGTTTAATTGTAAGGGGGTAATCTCTTGATCTACTGAACCGATTTTAAAAGTTCTTTATATACCTACTATCTGTGTACCAAATTTCGTTCTAATCGGTTCAGTAGTTTTAGCGTGATGGACATGTTTAGACAGACGTTTATTATATTAGTATGGATAACATCGACTTACCTGGTGGAATAATTCAACCAAACTGTGGCCAAGTAACAGCGTTTTTAGACTTTTATTAACATCGTTATTTTTACTATCATAAAAAAATCTAAATTTTAAAAATCGATAAAATGTATTACTCTCAGATCATCAGTAGTTGAGTGACTTGCTTAGGTTATTACTTTAAGCTTTTCTATAAATCTGCGTCTCGTAGAAATACAGTTATTAATATTTTCTAATATTTTTGAAATAGGACGCACGACACGGTTCGTGACCATTTGTCGTGCTCTGCAATGGTTATAGCTAATTTATCAATTCTAAACATGTTGTAATATTTTATGCGTAACAGAACTTTAATACATTCAGTGAATATATTTTCTGTGACTAACCTGAATCTTTATTATTATAGTACGCGTCATTTATGTTTAGCGATTGACGAGAATAGCTGCGCATCGGTAGAATCGCGCTCGTAATTGACGTATTGGTGCGAGAAAGACAACACGACTGGGACAACCAATCAACGCTCGCGC
>DWAJ01006503.1:0-10302 GCA_018238005.1 Eurema mandarina | reverse complement strand
CCTCACTTTATTACTTTACGGCTAGACGTATTGAAGGACGTATGGCGACGAATACATTTCGGCGGTTTTTTACTCAGCCGCATTCAATACGGCTAATCGTTGTACCGCCGCTTTGCAAAACGGCTAGCCGTAATGTAATACAGCGGATTATACAATCCGCCTGCGACATATACAAAAGGAGACGCGATATAATTTCTAAACAATACATAGTATAAAACAAAGTCTGTCCCTATGTATGCTTATATCTTTTAAACTACACAACGGATTTTGGATGCAGTTTTTTTAATAGATAGAGTGATACTTAAGGAAGGTGTATATGTATAATACATGCATAATATAGTAGAGAAATACTGATAAATTTAGAGGTTTCTAATGTGATGTCGTAAATAAGAACGAAGAAACCCTACGAGATAGACCAAAATATTGTACTACTGTATTGTCTTCATGAAAAAGTTCTTCAAAAAAGTCCGCGATGGCATATGTATATCTCTTAGGGATAATCCACCATAACCATTTTTAATCCTTTACTAAAAATGGTTATTTACGAAGTGATTTTAAACTATACAGCATTAATTTTTATCCAATTATGTAAAAATTAATTGTGTATTAATTATAGATCAATATGCTTTTTACAGCATGTAATTTAAGTAAATAGTTACAAAGAAATTACAAATTTAAAATGCAGGGACGTAGTTGTTGCGGCGCCGCGGCCACAACAAAAAAGCCATGAACGTTGTGTATAGTTACATAAGCATTGCACTCGTGCGAAGCCGGCGCGGGTTGCTAGTAGAGAATAAATAAATTAGAACAATAAAAGGAAAAATAATCCTTAAAAAATATCTACCTAGGTATATAGTATGCCTAATAACCAGTTTTTAATCATTTGATCTAAAAGGTGGAAGCAACAGAAGTATCGTGGGAGGATGTAGTGCAGGCGGTCCCTGCGCGTGCGCACAGTTCGGGGCTACCGTCCGGTGTTGCCAGCGCCGCGCCCGACCGCGCACACCGCGCGAGACTGGCAACACAAGTCAAGGAAGTGTTGCCACATGTGCCTCTCAGTGATATCATGCGAGATCTTGGTGAGTGTCTTATAATAGTTATTACACATGATTAAAAATTATGTTTTAATTAAATATAAGTATAAATAGTAAGTGATTTTAAATAATTGTTCCTATATGGATAAAACCTGTAGTGTAGTAAATATCTTTCAAGTAGGATGAACTTGTTTTTTAAACCTTGTCTTTTATATGAATATGGGTAATTCAGATATCTAGCAATATACAATAAGACTTAATTTAAGTATCTAATACTTCTACTAATCAATTTTATTTTCGACTGAGATAGTTTAAATAAAGTATTTCTCCCTTCTTTGCATGTTCCTTTTTAAAATAAATATTATACCTATATACAATTTTTCATTCCAGCGAAAACCCGGAGCGTCGACGTCACGATAACGAACTTTCTAGAAGGCATAACCCCCTATACGCCAGAGACAACCCCAGAGCCGCAACCCTCGACGTCAACCCCCAAATACGTAACCCCTCCCCCCACGGGAACATTCCCCAAAACAGCCAAGGAGCGCCAGATGAGCTTCCAAGAGAGAAAAGCACAGATGATCGCGGAAGCGAGACAGAGATATATAGAGAAACATGGGCTACACGTAGCAGTGCGGTGTTAACTGTTAATTGAATTGAGAAGTTAATTAAAATATGTACTATGTCTGATAAACTGATTAAATAACTTGAAGTGTTGATGTCTCTTTCTTTTTGTAAGAGATGGAAAAGGACGTAAAATTTATAGTTGAGGTTTAGATCGTTAAGACACTAAAATAAAGTAAATCTGGTACTACTAAAAGAGCATTACTATAAAAAGCAGTCTTGTCTATAATGAGAGCCTTTACCCAGTAAATGAAGGCCCCAATTTCATATGCCCCATCCTGCATTGGGATGGTGTTGCCCACAAATAAATTAAAAGAGCAATGCACATGTAAAGAGATGTCAGTTTATCAGATTATGGCGACATTTTTGACAAAAGCTTTATGGAACGTAATTTTATTAGGTTTATAAATTATATAAATACACTACGATAATAAAGCCTGTTCATATTCCAATTGGAAGCTAAGATTTTTTTGGCTATTTTAAATATCGGAAAATTGTAAAAAAATTATTTATAGTTTTTTTATTTAAAGATCAAGTGTATTTAAAATTCACTAATATCGGAAAAATAAAATTTAAAGAGTGAAAAGAATAGGTAACGCACGATCAACGAAATATGTATTAAGAGTTTCTCAATTTTTAAATTTCAAGAGTTTTATTTTAATACATATTTGTGAAATTCTGTAAAGTACAGCTAATTTTGTGTTGCGATTTTGAACTACACATGTAAAATTGATAAATTTAAAAGGGTTTTTATTTTTGTGTGAAAGTGTAAAAAAATATTTCTTATTGATTATAATATGGTCTAAACCAGAATGCAACTACTGGTGATAAATATAGTAAGTACATCGACATTTAGAAAGAGACCTTCGTCTACTTTCAGCTTCAAAAAGCTTTCTATTTCACTCACTATACATCAATTCAAAACAATCCTTGCTGAAATCAAAGTGCTGTGTTGCCACAATTTAGCCAGTTTTCTAAAATTCTAGAAAGTTCAGATTTTTAAAATAAATAAAAAAAACAAGATAATAACAATGTCCGTCACCAAATTAAATTAAATGTCAATTTTAAGATTATTGGTCAATGAACTATGACACATGTTATAGGTGAATACCTACACCAATTGTAGTATGTTATGAGAAGTTATCTGACATACGTTACTTACGTAGTGTGCGAAAGAGATATCGCTAAATAAAACCGAAATTGGCTCATGATCTCTTTTCAAAGGATTATGTTAGCATCCACCATTGTAGCTTTGTGTTTATTGAATAACATTTTTATATTATTTGTTTCATTTCAAAATACAACTGTTTAAATATTAATCTTAAAATTATATATTAGTGAAGTAAATTTAGTTAAATTAAACGAAGGATTCATTTCAACAAAAAAAAAAATGTAAAAAGCAGCGAAAACAATGAATGAATTATTGTGTAAAGTTAATGTAAGAATGTGCAAATTTGATACTTTAGTCTGACATTATAGACTTTTAAATTATATTTTACTATAGACTATAGAGGTATAGTTAAAGATATAAAGTCCGGTCGTGGAGCAGAAAAAAAACCGTACATACCCAAAGGATAAGAATTATTAATTTATCAGAATTCATTTAAAAAAAAAATGAATTCTGATGTATTAATAATTATTACATAACTTCTTTTTACTGTCATATATTATCAGTGCAATGACTAAGCATATACGATATAAAATGGGTATTAATATTTAATATTTATGTAATAACGAAATTCAAAGGCTTAAAATAGAGGGATAGAAAGACCCATTGTTACACGTCTCGCTCACACCTATGTATATTTAAGCAGGAGTGAGAGAAAGAGAGATAAATGTACGATTTTTTTCTGCTTTTCGACCGTATTTTACTATATTATCACACGAACGTAGTCGTGTTGATCTCTTCAGTTTTGTAGTTAGCAACGTATTTTTTTTCTTTTAGTACCTATAGGATCTTTGCAATAAAATTCAAATTGAATTATCCCTACATTACTTTAAGTTATATATTCTGTTGTATTTGATTCATAGTTACAAGATTTAAAAATAGGATATCTTGTCCTAACCTTAAAAATGGAAGAAATTAGTTTGTATCAAAGGATAAAATATATAGAATCTTTCAATATAGCACGTACATGAACAATTTGGCGATAAAAATTGTATTTTGTCACGTGAAAAGCACTAAATCACTATTTAGAAAGTGTAAAAATAATTATATGTATCACTTATGAACTACACATCTGTAATATAATGCTCCGGTTCAGAACTATAAGAACATGTAAACTGCCAAGTTGCTTCCATTGATTTATTCGTTTATTTTCGTCGTTATAAATAAATAGTTATGTTTCGAAAAGATCTTTTTATTGTGTATCCACCCTTTCACATTAATTGGTACCCCTGTATATATAAATTTATAAATACTCTTATTTATACCCTTTGAGGCTTACCAAGCTTCAAGAGATGATCCCTGTACAATTAAATGTAAAAATAGTTAAAATTTTTAAAGATAATAATTTCTTAACCTTGATTCACTTACATCGCAATTAGTAATAACAGTAAAGAAATTATTTGAGTAATTTTATTTTATTTATTTATCCATTCATTCTCATTATGTCCACATAGGTTAAAACTGAATAAAATGGTTACTTATGATTTTTCTTTATTTAATAAACAATAATAATCATTTATTTTTCTCTTCACAAAGGTAACATTATAACATAATTATTACACACACATTAACAGAAATCACATATTAACAATAAAATACCTTTGTAAGAGATCGGAGTCCATACTAGGAACAAACCTGTAACAAATCCACCCTTCCACCATACGGAACTCCAGGCTCCCCCCACCTTAGAATATGAACATTTAATTTTTTCATAAAAGAATAGGTTTTGTGTATGTGGTTGTGTGCATGTGTTAGTATATAAATTAGAATCAGTGCAAAGATAATAATTTTTCTGTCGAGTCATAAGTTTGAGTCAGGAGCCAATTAATAGTTTTATTTTTACATCTGTGCTTGCTTAATGAGTAGAATTTGATAATTTTATTTAGTTTATCATAAAGGTGACTACCCCGGAAACAGGAGAATTTCCTCGCAAATGTAGTCCTGAAACTAGCCTTAGAGTTATTATTGTAGGAGAGTGTATTGGAGAAAATCTTAGTCTTACGCTAAGTACTCTGCATATTCTATAGAGCTCACTTGTTGGAAATAATCGCGGTCGAAAGTAGATCTTAAAAAGTAATCTTTGTGCTCTTTCCAGTGGTAGCAAAGTAGAAGCAGAAGTTTCTCCCCAAATAGTAATACAATAGCTTAGTATGGATTGACAAAAGGATAAATATACCATTTTGATAATATTCGTATCACACACATAACGCAAGGTCTTGAAGAGGTAAGTTTGCGGTCTCTCGTGGTTAAGGAATCAATGTGCATATGGAAGTTGAGCTGTTCATCAATGTATGTCTACATTGATGAACAGCTCAACTCCTAGGTATTTAGTATATTCAGATTTTAATAAAGGGAGAAAAGTACATGTATTTGGGTTTTCACAAGTATGTGCAACAAGGCTAAAGTTTTGGAGTTCATTAACATCTTTTTTATAGAGAAAGCAATTTAATTTGTTTTTGGTACATTTAGAGTTAATTTGTTTTTAACTAGCCATTTTGAAACTTTATCAAGCCCTACTTGTGCTTTATGAAAGGGTTCTTGCAAAGAATCCCCCTTAAAAAGCAGAGCAGTATCATCTGCAAAAGAAATACCCTGCCAACTCCAATATCTATATCGGAGAGGCCATTCAGGTAGGTTAGGAAGAGTGTAGGACCTAGTACACTACCTTGTGGGACTCCATGGTGAATGGGAAGGGACTCATTATGATAGTTGTCTATTTTAACCCTCTGGAAACGATTTTCTAGATACTCCTTGAACAGTTTAAGTTGTAGACCCCTTATACCTAAAAGTTCCAACTTCAGTATCAAGAGTGGAATAGACACAGTATCAAAAGCCTTAGTAAGGTCTAGGAAAATGACTAATACTTCATTTTTTTCTAGATTAGTAACCACATAATTGGTCAACGAATAACACTTGACATAAGGGCTAAGACCAATTTCTGTTTTTGAGAAATTTGTACTTAACAGATTGGTTGTTCTTTTTGCTGTACTTTAAAAATTTTTATGCAAAAGGAAGCTCAACTACAAATACTAGATATCACTTAATATATTATACGGTATACTTTATATTTTAATACTCATGGGGAGCTTCGGCGATCATCTTTTGTGACCTATTCAAGGCATTTGATAGTGTAGATTACCATATAAATCTTGCGTAAACGCAGTTTATGTGATAGAAAAGATTTATTACACTAGCTTATAGTTTAATATCTTTAGAAAACGATTCAAAGTACTGTTGTTAATAGGTTAAGATTTTGTAGTCCGCAATTAAATTGTGGTGTACCACAGGGATCTATTTTGGACCCTTTATTATTTTTTATATACATTAACGATTCTCCTTATAATTAAATTTTTTATTTATATTTGAGCAAAACAGGATTTAGGTAAATTCATATAAAACACAGTTTTCCAGTTTGAACATGAATAAAACAGCCGGATTAAGATTTATTAATTTATTAATCATTACAACCCCAATCTATGTGGGGTCCGTTTCGGCGTGTTCAGACCAGGTGTAGCGATTTCTTGCTTCACGGGCACGTCCTGATCCCTAATCTTTTTCTCTTCCGCCATCTTCAACTCTGCTTCTTTCATCTCTTCTTCCATTCTCTGCAGGTGAACCGCTGCTTCTTTACGCTTGTCTCTATTTGTCCTGGAATATTAAAATGGGTTATAGCTAGTATAAAAATAAAAAAAAAAACGTTGCAACAGGATATCACAGTTGAGTGTTCTTTTTCTTTCTTTGTAATGAAATAAGCCGAATACAGATTGCAAACATAGAAAATTACTGATAATACCGTTGAATAAATTATTGTGTTTACATAACTGCTTAGAAGAACATGCTGTGGATATATTTTTGGCATGGGAACAAGTCCCCAAGTGGGGTCAGGGTAGCCCGCTTATGCGAGTACGTTATGGGTATATGTTTAGCATGGGGACGTGTCCCCAAGTTGGGTCAGGGTAGCCCGCTTATGCGAGCATGTTATGGGTATATGTTTAGCATGGGGACGTGTCCCCAAGTTGGGTCAGGGTAGCCTGCTTATGCGAGCATGTTATGGGTATATGTTTAGCATGGGGACGTGTGCCCAAGTTGGTCAGGGTAGCCTGCTTATGCGAGCATGTTATGGGTATATGTTTAGCATGGGGACGTGTCCCCAAGTTGGGTCAGGGTACCCCCTTATGCGAGTACGTTGCGGGTGTACGTTCGGTCAGGTGAAGGTCAGGCGAGGCACTCACTTGCCGGTCTCCTTGAGCGAGTAGAACATGGGCCCGAGCTCGGCCAGCCAGCGCGGGCACACGGCGGACACGGTGTGCATGTACTCGCGGCTGGTCATGGTGAGCTCGTGGTACAGCACGTACTCGGGCGGCTCGGCCAGCCCGAACAGCGCGCTGGTGGGGTGCAGGTGGCACGGCATGCCCGTGCGGCAGTTCACGTACTCGCCGATGCCCTTCAGCCGCGCCGCCTGCTGGAAGTACGCTGCGCACACATTCGTTCATCATAGTACTTACTGATCACACACATTTGAAATATGATATTACAGTTACGAGTCGAATAGTCTACTGAGAAGCCACACTATTCATTCTTTTAACTGATCACACACACATTTACGAGATAATACGGTCTCGAGTCGAATGGTCTACTGAGATGCCACACGTTTAATAATAATAATAATTTATTTCCATAATAAGGTGATTTACAAAATATTTTACCCAGGCTCCCAAGATAGTAAATACTGTTTTTCAGGACGTTGATTCATTATTTTTACTGATCAGACACACATTTACGATATAATAAATGTGTGTCTGATCAGTCTTTGATCTTCGTGTTCAATTTAATAACGCGTTCAGGGCGCTGCTGCGGCTGCCACGCTGGTGCAGTGCGTCTGGCATGTTTGCAGATGCGGGTGTGGATGGCTTCCCAGCGGTGAGGAGAGCTCGCTCTGCCGCCGCACTGCGTCGCATGCGTGACAGCCGCAACAGCCTCCTGGCAGCCATAGCCACTGATGTAAATGGCTTGTTTGTGAGATATTGGACAGGTATGCACTCAGCATTTGCTAAATATTCATGGCACTGAGTGCATTCCTGTCCTGTATCAAAATAGAAAAAAATAATATTAATTTATAAATAATATGGATCCCTGAGTCTGAAATAAATGATTTTATTATTTTATTATTTATTATTGGAAAAATGGCGTATTTACACTTTCATAGTATAAAACGAAGTCGCTATCTTCTGTCTGTCAGACAGACAAATCAGACCCTATGTATTCCTATGTAGGTATGCATAAGTCATTAAAACTACGCAACCGATTTTTATGCGGCTTTTTTGTTTAAAAGTATTTCATATGATTGTTCGATTTGTTATGTTATAATATTATGTACATAAGTTGTAGAACTTACATATTATAATATAACTTGGAAAATTAATTACAAAAATAAGTATTATGAGTCAATTTGGAACTGTTCTATGCATGGCCAGACACACACTTGACCAATTATTTGTGTTATTTATTAAAAACTTAGATTAACATAATTAATTATATAACATTTGTATAATAAATACTTATGGTCACGGTTGACCTTATCACTCAATGTGATTTCTTCCAGGTAACCAAAGGAAGGAAAAGATACAAAAAATACTTACTTAACTCTTGTGGCGCGTACTTATCCATTACTAGTCGGGAAAGGAAATATAAATTAAATTAAAATCATTAAACAGCTTTTGAAAAATGTGCTTCAGAATCAAGTCATATGCACTAATTATCATAGGGGAGGGGGGGCATCATACAATCTACGGTTTTAGTTTTCGTAATTAAGTCTTTTACTATTATATATTATATTATAAATTGTTTGTGTTCAAAGAACTAAAATACTATCTAAAATATATTTTTAAGCTTCTTTTACTGATAAAATATTAAACAACACAAATATTAAACCTGGCAACATTCTCAGGAAACTTCACGTTTCACGAAAAAATCGAATCAAATCAAACACAACACGACAGTTGATTCCAAAGGTGTGCTGTGTTGTTAAATAAAATGGCGTGGTTTACTTTGAAAATTTTAGCGGTTGCGCTGCAAATATGTTGTTTGGGTAAGTTAAATGACATAAAAAGACTATATTATATCGCTATATAGTGTTTCGTAATCAAAATGTATAAGGATTTTACTTCTTTCTATGTTTTTGTTTCGTGCGTAACAATACGACACACCCTGTTTGCGATGTTTTGAATGCGAAAAAACAAATTTGTATAACAATATTTCATTATAAATCGAACTATTTATATAGAATCATTTAATTTCTATTGGTATTTAATTGACAATACTTCTTAGGTAAGTTTTGTTATGGTTCACTAATAGTTCTCTATTTAAATTTCTTATAAACAAAAGATGTTAATAAAATATTTACCCCAGAGCTTCTTTTCATTATTGTGATTTAAACTTAAGTACGAAATTATAAAAGGATGAAAAATAGCTAAATCATATTTACGAATTTGTATAACTTAGCCTTATTTTCTTTTCAATTGTATTGTTACACATAAACACAAACCCAAATGTAATATACAGTACCTCCACAGTCATTAACCCTCTAAATCACTCATATTTTTTATTAATAGTTCTGGTCAATGTGTAAAATGTAACAAATCTATAATAATAATTATTATTATTATTAGGAAGTAGTGTGTGTGTTTGTTAAAATTGTAAGGTAATCTCGGGATCTAATGAACTGATTTTAAAAAATTTTTCATCAATAGAAAGCCACATTATTGCTGAGTGTCATCGGCTATATAAAAAAGGATTATTAACATTATGCCTAACAAAGTGGGCACGGGTCCGCTAGTATTAAATATAATTGAAAATATGGAGTTACTTTAGTCATTTAAATAAATTTTAACAGTCCACAGTCAAAGAACACCGACCATATCGCATATAACCCAGCAACAGATACGTGATATTGGTAGCCAAGTGGATCTCGACTGTTCCGTGCACTACGGACAGGAATATCCAGTTCTGTGGGTAAGAAAAAAAGTCTAGAACTTTCTATAGTTCGAATTTTTTTGGTACCTATTAAGACATGGTTGTTTGTTTTACGCTTTATAACTTAATAATCTTATTTGTCACTATTGACAGTAAGTATAACATTTTTAATTAATTTTTTTTTAAAGCTACTCAAAGATTCTTTCCGGTTCTTATCTGTAGAAACTGCCATCCGAACCAGTGGTAAATAATTGATTTGTAATACAGTTTCGATTCAAAAGTGTTACTATTTGTAGCCTATTTGAGTAAACTTATACTATATGACTTTTACTTTATATTAATTAGTACTGTTTTTTAGAATTAAAATAAAATGGTATAAGTTAAAAACTTAGGAGTCATGTTTGATCAGAACCTTTCTTGGTCAAAGCATCTGAAGCATTTGAGCCGCAAGTTATATGCTTCGGTCGGTTATCTTCGACGGCTCCGGAACTTTTTACCCATTCC
>DWAJ01006502.1:0-10303 GCA_018238005.1 Eurema mandarina | reverse complement strand
GAGGGTCCGATTTGGGAGGTTTGTGAATCGATTCATTGAATCGACGTAGGGTTCAAAATCGATCTGAAAAATCAATTATATTACTCTAAATAATCGATTTTTCGATTAATCGATTTTAAATCGACATGCCTACTTTAATGTATAAAATATAAATGGCTATCGGGCATTTATGAGGCGGTGCCGTGAGCATGAAATCAGTCAAATACATCTGTGCTCCGGCAGCCGCGCCGTAACAACTCAATCAACGCAATTTTAAAATAAACGTTTTTTATACAGCACTGAGTACCTACACACACAATCGTACAACCGGCCGAACAAAAAATATGGCCCGGCGAAGGTCTCAATAATGACTTTCTCGAGAACTTGTTACATATAAACAACTCGCCAAGTATAGTCAGAGCCCGGAGCTTTCTCAAGCCGTTTTCGATCTTATGTGCTGGATGAACTTTATATTATATGGTGTGTTTCTTCATATACAGCTTTTTTCGAATACTTTTGCTTGACGTATATGTATTTAATAGAAAATAGTGGAAAATATACATAGAAAAACCCTTTTATCATTACAGTTTAGCCGCTGATAACGTATTGTAAGATCAATTTTTTTTAAAACAGTGTTTTATACAGTTTTAATTTTTTTAAATATCGTAAGGTTAGTGTTCAGTTTATTACTTACGCTAAAGTTTATTATAATTATATACTAAGAACGCTAGAGAACAAATACATATATTTTTAATAATGTAGTACCTTTAGTATTTTTAGCGAACAAAATAAATGACTGCACGCTACCAAACATTGTTAAGATTTCCTCATAACTTGGACCATCAATCTTCCTCCAATACGTACATCATAGCCGAAGACAATCTCCGCACGAGGACCGGTCGCGTCGGTCTAATAAAAGTAAATAAAAACAAGACATGTCTATTTCGTAGCTGTGTTTAGCTTAGCGGGGAGAGAGGGGACGCTTTGGCTGTCATCTGGCTCGCCGTTCACAACTTAATCAAAGGCGCGCGCGCCGACAGCACGTACGTTACTCGGCTCTCCGTCAAATATCGACAACGCTACGATATTAATCGTTATCACAGTGATACCGTTAATTAAACCCGACTCGTACCCAACCCGGACTGTGAATTATCAGTGATACAGTGATATTGTTGTGGTCGAAAGTTTATTACTTTCCTAACCACGAGCCATGTGACTACAGCAAAAGCGGATAAATAAAAGTACGTACTTTTTCTTATTTTACTACATTTTAATGTTCTTATAAATAGAATCCCCGTAATGCATTCTAAAGTTTAGAGTAAAGCTTCAGACTTCGTAATAAGGTTATTCATATAAACTAAACATGGAAAGTTTTAGTTGACTCTATATTTTTCTGATTGAATTGTTTTCTAAATTTCTATAGATAAAGTCAATAAATGTATTTAATTACCTGTTTCCAACTTCAAATGTATTTCTTACCAGGTTACGGATTCCTAGACGAGTTTATTTATTATTTAAAAAAAAGCTCTACAAAGAGTACTGAAACTTCTTGTTTAATTATTGCTAAAAATGGTGATATGTTTATTTAGATATAAGCCTGTAATATTAACATTTCTTTTTTTATTAAATCTTACGTTAAACTTTGGGTTATGATTTTGTTGTGTAACTTTACCTAGAGCACGAAATGTACGCTAGAGTTTTGGTTGTAGAATTTTTCTCTATTTTTGTATATGTAATCCAATAACATGAAGGTTTTTTTTAATTGTATGTCAACATTATAATTACTTGTAATTTGTTAAATAACCATGTCATAAAAATAAACAATGCACTAATTATAATTAACGTAATTAAGAAATGATTAATTGTTCGTAAAAGACTTTATGTAACGTAAACTAACAATAGACATAAAAAAGCCTTTTAGCGCCTCAATATGCTAAAACATATATAAGCGCGTTTGTTTTTTAACCATCAATAAAAATAATATAAAAAAGTTATTTCTTCTACAAATAGCTACATTAGAAGGTAAAAATGCAAATTTTCATGTTAAGAATAAACAAATTGGTATATTCCAACCACCAGTAATTATTATGAATAACATTATACTTATGTATAAAACCATTATAGCTTATATTTAACTAGCCGTTGTTCGCGACTTCGTCCCCGTCGATTTCATTTTCCATTACTTCTTCGCTCCTATTAGTCGCAGCGTGATGTTATGTAGCCTAAATCCTATAGATAAATAAATGGTATTTTTAATAAAAATTAATTTTTCAATTCGAATCACAAGTTCTTGAGATTAGCGCGTTCAAAGAAACAAACAGACTCTTCAGCTTTATAATATTTATTTACAAATTATCTGCAAATGTTAGGTTAAATTTTTTAATTAGATTGTCTTTTTAATCGGATTTGAGTGAAGGCGTAAAACTAATAGAATCTGTAATTAAATGGGAGTACAATATATTGCAGACTTCGAACACATTGGCTCAGTCGTGAAGAAGCATACATATTGCTATATTATTCGGAATACTCGTCAGTATTGTCTTGTCTCGTGTCCTTAGCTGTAAAGCAGACGTGATGAGAAATAATTCGATTGACTATTAACTGGTTGACGTAAATATATCGCGTAACATATACTCAATTAATCGATGTACGTCGCAGATATGTCTGCCTAAAGAATATGTAAGTTATTCATAAAAATTACACGCAAAATGATAGTTAATTTTATAAAAAACTAACTCGTTATATCTAGAATTATACAGTTTTGCGGTTTAGCCCGCATAGCTTTCGTTCCCATGGCAATACCAGGATAAAAAGTATCCTATGTGTAAAAGCAGGGTTTAATAGAAACAGTTTTCTCGTCACTGAATAAAAAACATCCATACCCCTTCAAACTTTCGCGTTTTTAATGTTAGTAAAATTTAAAAACAAGAATCGCCTTAACGTTTTAAAATAATTTCGGTGATTATATTGAAGGTGAGTTTACGTAAGGTTCTATTTAGACGGGCGATGTACAGAGTAGCCATAAACAGTGTTCAATGGGTACGGTCCGCGGTGATTTATTGCGGCACGCTGCCCATAATAATGTTGTTTAACTCGACTACCTGGGCCTACGATACACGCTCGGATACTACACTTACAAAAATAGTCAAAACTCTTATATAAACTGGTCAATTATTACCCAAGACGTATTACAATGATCTATGCAAATTAGATACTTTGTTGAAATATTCAAATGATTCCTAACGTCGCGTTCGATGTTGTAGGTATTCAAGAATATGCCAAAATATATTCATGTCTATTTAAATTCTAAGAATCGCCTTCATTTTAATATGCTTAACTAGTTCGTTATTCTTGAACGTGTTTGACTAACGCTCTAGTCTAATGGCGTGTTGAGAAATCGGATAGGCTACATCCCATGTGTGTAATCTCTGTTTAATTGTGGATGAGTGTCCTCAACGATATTGGATTACATGACAGGTCTTGCCTACTCAGCTATCTCGAAGCTAAACCACTATCCCCCGCGTCTAACTAAACTGTTTGTCTAAGCTTTTGATTTGATAGTGTCAGTTTCATTTTTTATTACTTATCTATATTCTATACTAATAAAAATATAACTATAAGTGGGTAAAGTTTAAGACTTAAGAAGAGTTCAGGGAAGTAAATTATTAATTTTTATTCGTAGAATTAATCTACTCGAGAAATTTACAAAAAACGGCATCAAATTTAGCGAGTCCTCGTTTGACATATGTGCAGAGTTTAATAAAATAAAGTTATTGTCATAATAAATCTCCACGATAAGAAGACAACTGTAACTCGTTATCTCAAAACAGGCATGCAATAAATTGCTATAAATACTATCTGTCTTGTACCTACGAGTCTTAAGTTGTATTGTTTCGACAAGATATTCTAGGAATCTATTTAAGGAATATTTTGTAAAGCAATTATATTACAGTCACGCGTATCCTGAATAAGGAGTTACGACTGCACAATGGTATAAATTAATCGGATTTATGAGGTGTCACGGCAAAAGGATACGATCGCAATACCGATTGTGCGGTTTACGACCAATTTGACGGGGCTCGACCAAATCTGATTGGGATATATTTGGCACTGTTTTGGCTTCAGTCACGCTTTGCACCCTTTTCCTGTTTATATCTTTATGCAATATTATTAATAATATGATACAATTTCCCTACAAACATATTATACGGTATTAAATATGTTAATGTAATACATATATCTATCAGGAATGCATCCACATTGTAAATGTGTGAAAGCGTCCTAAATTCTTTGAAATTTAACAAAAACTTGACGCTATGCAGTTGGCTACCACATGTGTCTAAGATTTTTTGCTAAATTTAAATTAATCCTATCAACTTTGTCTTTATATAATATCCTATAATTTCAGAATTACTTCTCATACAAAAATTTAGGTTAGGTATAACTGTACTGCTTTTTCTTATACATTTATAGAGAAAACGGTAACGTCCTTTTATTTGTTTAGTAAAGAACTACCTGCGTCCTTTTCGTGTTGTTTACTGTAATGATACTGTTTAAACATTGTTCCAGCTACTGTTCGTCAAACGGAAACACCGGTCAGCTTAGGATTTAAAGGATTTTATGTATACATAGTATAAAACTAAGTCGCTTCCTTCTGTAAGCCCTATGTATGCATAATTTTTAAACCTTCGCAACCGATTTTCATGCTGTTTTTTATCAGATAGAGTAATTCACGATAAAAGTTAATGTGCACAATACGGCTTGTTCTTGAACCGTCTAGTTAAGTATAATTGTCATAAGAGCTTTCTTGCATGAACGTGCTTTATGGCACAAAATTTGTAAGACAAGCGTGTTTCAAATAGAGGAAATTCGAGATGTATGAGAATTTACGTTCGGATTTTTAAAGGATAGGGGTTTCAAGGATCTGAACAATAACTTAAGAGCATTTAAGAGAACCATCCACATTATAAAGCTATAAGATTTAAAATAGTTGTGCATCATATTCGCATGCACGTTTTATAGTTCAATTGTATGCGATTATAGTTCTCTTATGGGTAGGTATCCTGTATCCGTACCACTTCCCTGAAACGAAGCAGGTCGGTGTGACAGCGCTTCTTGGAATCGACCTTATCGAAATATTATTTACTTCTACTTATCTAGTACTAGCTGTGGGCCGCGGTTCTACCCGTTCATGCACTTAATATACACATAAATCTTCCTCTTGAACCATTATACTAGATAAAAAAACCACATCAAAATCGGTTGAGTAATGTTAAAGATTCAAGCAAACATATGTATGCGAAGTTTAAAAACTGTACACTGTCAATTTCAATTAGATATTTTCTAAGTCTACGAAGCAATTAATGACGCAAGTAGCCTGGGAACATATTATTGCTAACAATTTAATCCTGTTTATATTCGTTTGAGTATCTGATTAAATGCATTAAACGCTTCAAGAAACAATGTTTACTTAGGCTAATTACTAAGGACATTTAGACGCACGAACTTTTTAAATGTCATTATTCACTACTTCGTAATTACTTAAACCAGTTCAGAGAGACAAATAATAATTATAATGTTTCTATACTTTGATATTACTACATAAAGTTTCGTAAGAAAAGGCAAATTTGTCTATTGAATTTATTTTAACATTATTTTACGAATACAAATGCACATTATTAATGAATGTCATAACCCCAAAAATAAAATCAGTATTTTTAGTTACACGGACGACACTACGAGCTGTACAATTAGTATCTTAGAGATATTGATGATTTACGTATACGTGTCCATAGTAACGTAAGCGGGTAAGCATGAATGAAATTAATGAGCACTTATTGAAGATATAATTGCGACAAATCTTATCTTTATGTGTTTATTTCGACATTATCGTGTGTGATTTGCGTTCATACATTTAGGTCACAGTGTCGTTCGGTATTTACCAAACGAACAATTATCTCTTATCTATCTTGTAATTAGGCTCTTTAGCTTGTTTGAGAGTGTAACTTAGTTCATACAATTACAATTTACGTTAATGTATTAATATTATTAGTAGAATTAACATTAAGCTTATTACAAAGATGTCCCACAAAGTTTTAAGGATAGACGAAGACAATTCTTACAGTAATCCTTCAAGAGAAATTAGCTGATTTAGTAGTGGGTTTATAAAGACTTAGACTTGGTTTGGATATAAATGATAATTTATAATATTTTTGCTATTTTAAATTTCGGATAAAGAAAGGTTGTTTTTTTTTAATAATTATGAAAATTAAAACCAAATATATATTTTAAACATTTACTTGTAGAAAATATTATTTGTAAATGTTTAAAAAATAAATCTGAGTGTCATTCTTAATAATATGTACCTACATTACATTGTACACAAAATTTTAAAGACAGATCATGCGCCTAAATCATCTGGGTATTATTTTTTTTTTATAAAATAAACAATATTGTGTGTAGAGCAAATACATTACACGTGTAGATTTTACGTTCTTCAGTAAATAGTCCTACAGTAAACAGTGTCATATTTGTTTTTTTAATATTATCTGTAGATTCTAGAATATTTAATGAGTTGAATTATTAATAGTATGCTCATATGTCACATGACATGAAAATGACATAAACGTAGCTAGCAACACAATTTAATAAAGAACTTTTTTAGAAGTTGTCATATTAAATACACACCGATATGCTAGATTCATATAAAAATTTGTACTGTTGTAGTAATTAAGTACTATCTCATATGTCATATGACTAATATACATACATACATATCATGATGACGAGTTAACATGTATGTTTCCGGCATTATCTGAAATTGCGGTTCGGTATTTCAAAAACAATTTTGTATATGAGAATAATTTTAACGAAGCTAACTACCGCTGCTGTTATACATTTACTATGTTGGTATATTTTTTTCTAAACATTAGGTATCAGTACGAGATTTATGAAATGGAGCAGACTTGTGTTTACTTAAGCTATTGTCATATCATAACAATGCAACAAGCTCATCTCCATTTACCTTTTGTTTTTTATTTAGAAGCATGCATCTGTTCATTTTGAAACAGAATATTTGTTTGAACACATCTGAGTTCACGCCTTTTGTTCTATTAATAATTTACTACGAAGTTTACGACGGAAAGTGTTTAATAGAAACTTGATACTAATCCTATAAGCTGTCTAACGGGTTCTACAGATTTACAAGAATCGGTTTGAAAACATATTTATGAAATAAATAAGGAATGGAAGATATTAACACTTAAAATTTTCTTATATTTAAACACGGAGATGTCGTGTTGATTTTGTATGAACCATTACGAGCTCTTCACACTTGCATGTTAATTGTCAGACGATGTTGCGTGAAGAAATGTCACACGATTTTAGTAAGTAAAGTTTGGTTATGGAATAAACGCCTCGTGATAGACCTTCATGATTTAATAATAAGCGCAACTGAAAATCTCTAAATAATGTGTTTGTGTGAGGAATTTTTTTTCTTTCTCTTCGAGTCTTTCAAAATACCTTTGAAAGGGACATGAAAACTTGCGGCTTTGGGCTTAGAAAGAAATAGAGACATGTCTTTTTTGTGTCACGACATCACTTCTCCGAAATATTGACGTTAGATTTTATCGACAAAAGCGATTAGTTCTTGAAATTTCAAACTTCCAACCGGAATACTTGCCAGTCACGGATCTCAGCGGACAAAAAGCGAACGATCTTACGATACTTTATTAAAAATACAATTTAATTAACAAACAAAACGGACGGGCACGCTCGATGATTATCTCGATGCGTTGAGAGAGTTATAGTTTTTATTGCAGTGGAATAAAGACGATTTTTTGTGAGAATGAAATCAATTGTTATTGTAATGTAACACTTGGAGTGCGAGTGGTTGGACATCTTGAGTTGTCACTTTGTTTTCTTTTACCAGCAGCCTTCCGATGCGCCGGACAACGACCTGCACTCATATCTTATTTTGTTAGGGCTGCCACTGTTACCTTTAAAACAATTATGTGAATGTACTGTCACAAAATATTTATATTAAATTATAGGATCGTGCCATTCTTACTTGAGCAACAGATGCTAAGTTATTACGTTTGTAAGGTATACATCCTATATATAACAACGCTGATACAGTTTTGGACGCTGTTAGTTACTATTAAATGTAGAAAAATACTAAGTAGAAATCTACCAATTTATAAATTAACTTGTAATAAGCTTTTATAAGTACTTATATAAACAGAGTAAAGGTTTTTAAGTTTATTTTTGTTATCTAATTTAATAAAAAGAAAAAATATCAAGTGGTGACAACCCTATGTCGTTACGGTAACCGTGTAACTTAGTAGCCGCCGTAAGAACGTGACGTGATTCTGTTTGTTTACGGAGCTCTTCCCAGAAGGCTGGATCAAGAGGATTACCTCGAGAGCTAGCGTCGACAGCGATGTCGCAATGACCCATACACAGTGCATTATACATACATTATATACTAACGCAGTTGAAAAACATAGTTGTTAATATCGCACATCTAGTTCTATAAAGTCATAAATGTCTTTAACTAATTTTTTCACCAGAGCGTATTAAAGATTTTTTTGTCATAACTTTGCACTGAATGCTATAAAGACAGTGGCGCTCTCTAAGGTCTAGTTGTTGAATTAAAAAATAGATCTTTAAGCACTCAATGCATTCATATAGAAGAGAAGTTTTGACAGTGTTAATACAATTTTGGATTTTTGGACATTTATGACTAAAGAACTAGATGTGCGATATATATGTATATCACTTAGTGTGTGCTATATCAACATACCTATACGAGTATACCTATATAAAGCGTTGGTACACTGTGGAGTTAAACTCTCGTATAACATGACTTTCTATCAGTTATACCTAATTTTTCTTTTTACTTTTTATTATTTTTATAAAAGTGCTATAATTTGTATAATGTATAAATAGGTAAATTATTTCTATTAGGTAAATAAAAATGAAAATTATTATCCACTCGCTATAAATTTTATTACATTTAATGATTGTGTTTGGTATGTTGTATATAATTTACGATACCAACTGTCTATTAATCTATTATTGCTAGTAATATTATTTATTGTGCTATTAAACATGCATATAAATAATAATACGCAGTAGTTGCGTATTATAATTTTATATTATTATTATAAAGATATATTTTGTGAAATTGAAGGAATTACTTCTGAATCAATTGCAAAAAAATATATATATAACACAATATTCGTGTCTTATATTTAACTACCATTAAACGAACGTTTAATTTAGATATTTATTGAATACGTATAATAGTAAAAGGGTAATTCGAATGGAGTAGATCAATTTGACGCTTCCGTCACATGCCAGTGAAGAACTAGTGTACCTAATTAAACATTGTGCTTGTCTTCAGGTGATGTGGTTGGCAGCGGCTGTGGTGTCCCTCCTGCTAGCGCTGGCAGCGAGCACGCCCTGCGAGGAGGCGCGCATGCGCTGCGCCTACCGCACCGGCTGCGGCGCCGCGCTCAACAACTACATGATGCTGTGCAGCGACGTGCTGGCGCAGCCCACCACCCACTGCCCTAAGGAGTGCGAGCACGCGCTCATCGCCCTCACCTCCACCGAGGAGGGCAAGGAGCTCATGAATGTAAGTATCACTACTATACTTTTATGCTATACTTTTATACTACCTAGATATCAGCTCTCCGCTTAAACTTCGGGATACTTCAAGGTGAGAGCGTGTTTCTTTTTAGTAAAATTTCACGTATATTCATAGGCGATGATGATCACTTTCTATCAGATGCATCGTCTGTTCGTTTACCCACTATTGTAAAATTAAATTATGGTAACTATGCAATAGGGTTCGGGGCGGTAATAAACAAGTACCTACATTTAGATGTGTTGCAACATTATGTTGCCATCTAACAGGCATAGGGAACAGTCATATTATGATAATAAACGACCCCTCCTAATTGAATTTTGTATATACATGTTCGTTTTTATTTTATATCGATAAATAGTAGAAGTCATCTCATAATCTCATCTAATAGTACATTCACGAATGTCCTTACCAACTTCTTGTATCCTTACTCTTTATTGAAACCTTATAAGTGAAGTTTCGGACAGAAAATTTTAATCAATAATAAGTGTGATTTATTTAATACATTTTAAAGTGCATTCAGTAGATTGTCCCACTTGAAGTAAGGTCGGACATTGCAATAACTTCTCATAATCACGGCTTGCATGTGGCGTCTGTCCAATTGAGACGCGACATCTTAACCAATTGCAAGTGCGAATGTGATTTCATTCTCTCGTATTGTAAACATTATCA
>DWAJ01006501.1:0-10306 GCA_018238005.1 Eurema mandarina | reverse complement strand
ACTGCTCAACTGATTTGGCTGAAAAGTGGTGGCGATGTAGTTTATAACCAGGAGAAGGACATAGGATACTTCCAGTTTCCAGGGGAATAATGTTTTTATGAAAATAAACGCTGACGGAGTCGCGGGCAACAGCTAGTCTATCATAAAAACAAAACCGCATTAGAATTGGTTGCGTAGTTTGAGCTTTAAGCATACATAGGGATGTAGGGACAGAGAAGCGAAAAAAAATATATGTAGCTGTTGCCCGCGACTCCGTCCGCGTGGACTTTCATATAAACTTTGACCCCCCCACCCCACTTACCTTTTTTCCAGTTAAAAAATATCCAATGTTTTATCTCAGGCTTTAGACCATCTGTGTTCCCACCAAATTTCATTACATCGGCTATAGTTTTGGCGTAAAAGCGTAACAGATAGACAGACAGAGTTACTTTCGCATTTATTATATCAGTAGGGATTAACTCTATGTATAATATAAATATGTAGCTATTATGAAGTTCTTGGTTGACCTGCTTATAGTTCATGCTTGCCTGGTACCTTGGAAAATAAAATCAAGTATTAATATGAATTTATAGGATGATTTTAACCGTCCAGCCGTTACCAGCATTTTTATGTATCTATATGTATATGTATTTATTTATTTAAACACATAAACTTTCCTCTTAGACTACTCTCTATATTAAAAAAACCGCATCAAAATCGGTTGCGTAGTTTTAAAGATCTAACCATGTTAAGGAACCGACAGGTGAACACTCCCTCTTTTAAACTATTTAATGTTTATTATAATATTATAAATATGAAAGTAACTCTCGGTCGGTCTGTCTGTCTTTGTTTCCATCACGCCAAAACAACTGAATCGATTGTAATTAAAACTGTCTTGCGGGTAGATTAGACCCTGACTAAACACCACAGACAATATTTTCGTTGACAGCTATAGACTATAGAGAAGTATAGAGAGTAGAGCAACAGCTTTTTGGCGCGATTTTTGTAATCTGTCTCAACTATTATTTGTCTGTGTTTAGCGATGTAGACGTCTATACTGCCAATATGTTTGAACAAGTTTAATATCACGCTATAGTATCTCACTAGCCGCGTTTTGCCCTTGTAGATTCCATTCCCGGGGCAATACCGGGATAAAAAGTATCCTATGCAATAAGCTGGGATTTAATCTACCTACATGCCAAATTTCAGCCAAATCGATTTAGTAGTTTTTGAATAAAAGCGTAAAAAATACCTCTTCATATTTATACGTAATTCTTATAAAAACTTTCATCCACTATTTTATCCCTTTATACATAGACTTATAATTAACTTTAAAAAAAATTAAACCGACTTCATGATAATAACTATTCAACAAAAAATAATGGTTCAAATTGGTTCATAATCGGCGGAGATATTGCGTATAAAAAAGTTCATCCCCAATTTTCCACCCTTGGGGGTTGTTTTTTTATTATTAAATTTAAATGGGACCTTGAGGTATTACCTATACGCCGAAAAAAGATTTGTTCAAATCGGTTCATAATTGGCGGAGCTATCGCGTAACAAACAGAAAAAAAAACGTACGGGTCGAATTGAGAACCTCCTTCTTTTTGAAGGGTCGGTTAAATACACCTAGAACCGTAATATAAGCACGAAAACTGAAGCCATATCAAAGTAGACTATTTTGTTTATTTACATAGATCGTCGCCGCAGTGCATCGCATCAAAATTCGCTTTTCGTAGATTCCAAATTTTCCACATGTATAGGGTTAAATGTCTTATAGCAGCAACATTACCGGCGGGCTTGTGTGCGTGTCATCTATATCTATACTAATATATAAAGCTGAAGAGTTGGTTTGTTTGTTTGTTTGAACGCGCTAATCTCAGGAACTACTGGTTCGAATTGAAAAATTTATTTTTTATTGAATAGACAATTTATCGAGGAAGGCTTTAGGCCACATGACATCACGCTGCGACTAATAGGAGCGAAGAAATAACGGAAAAACAAATCGACGGGGACGAAGTCGCGAGCAACAGCCAGTAGTATCATAAAAGTAATGCTACCAACAGCTCAAGTGCCAGTTACTAAAAAATCACATTAACATACTTCTAGACATTCCAACCCGCGACACGCAAGCACAGCCCAAGAAAACCAATAAACATTATGGGAACGATCGAGCCCAAAACTCGCGAACGCCTACAGCCCTGCGGCGTACCGTTAGAGAAATTTAACGGCCTTTGCATCTCACAAAATAGTGTATAAAATTGCCTCGATAAATTCCCCCATTGCCTACTTCCAGACGAATCGATAACAATAGGCAAAATTACACTTTATTCACAGCTGAATTGAATGCAATTCCGTATGTCACAATGCCCTCCGGTCAAACGGCACGGAGGCTCCTTCGCACCTCATAAGAATTAATGATTATTGTATCGTAGGGATTAAATGGTTGGAAAGTGATTTTGACACGATAAATGCATTAGCAATACAATGGAATATTGTGATTGTGACAAAACATTTCATTGGAGTAATGGTGAATGGGGAAATAACCATTGAGCGAGGATTTTCACTTGGATAACGTCGAATTTGTATTGTGTGTGGAATAATGGTTCGCCCGCGCGCCGGGCAACGACATATGCCTTGTGAAATTGATAGATATGTTTAAAAGTTGTTTATAATCCTTTTAGATTATAATTTATACGGGTTGTAATGTTTGTGATAGTGGACAAAAACTACCAAACTTTACAAATAGAATTATACTTTTTTCCTCGTTATTACAACGGGAATATAAAGGACACAGTAAAAACCGCGAAATACCTATTTTCTAAAACACACGTTATTTTACGAATTACACAAACAAATGCATCAGTAGCATTTTCAATAATTATTTTAACGTTATAAAATATCGCCAGTACAACCAATGCGCCATACATAATGTATAAAGCAAAACAAAACATCAATTCACTTAATCGCATCATATATTTGGTTCGTAACATGTTATTATATCCTCATTTCTAATATAATATAATTTAATAATGTTTTTATACTTGCGGGAGGTCGTTGAATCGCTAATGTTGTATCAATCACGCATATCAAGAACAAAATTTTTTTTTTATATTTTTGTTTTTTGTTTTTTTTTTGTTTTTTTTTTTCAGTGGTTGCCTGGAAGAGATCACTGAGTAGTGATAAGGCCGCCAGTTAACATTATTTTCTTACTGTATTAAATATCTGTACCTAATGTTTTAACGAAGTGTAATAAATAAATATGTAATTGATGATCTTAGCACTTAAAATGATCTCTTTCAGGCACCAGGTACCAAAGGATATTAATAGGAAGAATAAGAAACGATTGCATTAAACAAAAAACAATCAGGTGGCGTAGTGCAATCTACGTGCGTTAACTTCGAACTTCGTTCCAAAGTTCTGCTCACGAATGCGTTATGGGCCTTTGAAAACAGTAGAAGGAAATTCTAAGGTAATTCTAATTCATAAGGTTTGTGAAAGAAAGAATTAGGATAAAAAAGGGTCATTCTCAATATTCGTTATCTGTTCGTTTTAAACTGAATTAATGTTATCTTTTGGTATTAGATAAAGTAGAACCTGTCACATGAACTGCATCCTATTTCTGATAGCAATTGCTTGTTGTTCTTTTGGCAATTCGCCATTTTGTACGGAAGCGCTCCGGTACAGAGGTGTGATAAGGAACATATCAGGTAGACGATACAATTAGAGATAAAAGATAGCCTAGGCAAAATAGAAAGTTCGGATGGCAAATATTCGATATAAATTGCATTTTTATTAAACAACTAGCTGTGCCCGCGACTTCACCCGCGTAAAAAGTGACTTTGGGCAGCATTTTTGAAAATGCCTAACCCGCGCCAACAAACGTTCAGCAACTTCGAAGTGATTCTATAAATTGCCATAACTTTTTTATTTAACAACCGATTGACATGAATTAAACACTAAATGTTAAGTGAAGCTTACCACAATATATCATCGAAAACCCCATCTAGATAGGATAAGCCGTTTCGGAGATTAGCGTGCACAAACAAACAGACAAACAGACAAAAATTCCAAAAATCGTTGTTTTGGGTTCTAGTGCGTTAATAAAGGTCTCCTATAATATTTTTTCGCATATATCTTCCATGTACAGACAGCGACTCGTTACGTTTTTATTATATGTATTAATTTAATATTTACATTGCAAACAATAAAAAACCTTTACGATTAACAATCTCGAGAAACTCCACAATCTATCCGTATTTACCATTTAGCGGTAACATGCCCGTATAAAGCAACTTATACCAAAGAGGTTTTCTGTGAAAAAGCTGGAAATATAAAGCAGCACTGGTTTTTTAAATTAAAGCACGCTTTTATAATTATGCGGTGGGATTAATTTAGACATGTCGACCGCACAGGTGGGGAACAATAGAAACACCAACCTGTTTATTACGCTCTGAAAAATATTGTTTAAGTTGAAAATAATCAGTTCTTTCTAAACGCTTTGTACAGCATTGTTGTGTAGAGACACAACAATGTATATATGTAGGTGTAAAAAACTCGTACATAGAGATGTACGAGTTTCTACTAAATAAATAATCTCCAACATATGCCTTTTTCATGGCAACATTAAGGAGTCTACCTCGCTCTTTCTGTGTTTAATTGTGTAATTGTAAGGCGTCCTGTGTATTGTTCTAATGTATGTGTAATGTACTATGTAGTAAATGTTTCTTTCCTTTCTCTCATAGACGTATAACGCATAGACTGATAGTCCCTTAATCGATCAGACGTAAGTGAAGCCCAAACTGTATATATGTAGGTGTAAAAAGCACGTTCTGATACTCGATGACACGCACACAAGCACACTCATAATGTTGCTGCTATAAGAAATTTACCCTATAAGTGTGGGAAAATGGAATGTGCCTACGAACAATATACAATTAAAAAAATATTAATTAATAGTGGAAGAAATGCCTAAAACCCGGGAGTTACAACTAGTTTAAGAAAATAACAAACAGTTAAAATAAATCTGCTTATTATGAACAAACATACCATATTTATAGAAGGTATTATCTCTTAATTATGCATGCCTTCGGGCGAAGCGACTTTTCAGAATCTTCTTTGTAACTTTAAAAGAAATGTTGCCAGTTATTTTTATCCAATGTTGACAGCCTCAGGGTTATATGCGTATAATAAAAATAATTATATACTTTTCTTAAGAACTGTGTTTTATATTATTAGCGACCCACCCCAATTTCGCTCGCATATATTTTGCATGTATAATACATATTAATGTTCCTCTTAAATCAATCTATCTAATAAAAGCCACGCATAAGAATCGGTTGTGAAGTTTCAAAGATTTAAACAAACATAGTGACAGACAGAAAAAGCGACTTTGTTTTTATGTGATTTTGAATTAGAATGTTACACTTCTATATCTCTAAAATTAATAAACTTTTACCCAAGTAAAGCCGTATACCACAGCTAGTTATAACGTAATTTGCGTACACAATTTCAGTTTTCCTGATTAAATTATCCAACAATATGTTTACATGGAATTGGTCCCAACTTTATGAACAAACTCTCAAGGACCCACGCAGTGAAGTCTTTTGTTCGTTAGTTGCGTAGAAATTGCGTACATACAAGAAAACTTTCAGCAATAATGTAACGAAACATATTGTTATAGTTTCGGTTCAGATTTGTTTTTGTTTAAGGTTTCCTTGTGTAAAGATGGAATTACCTTATTACAGAGAACAAGCCGTGAGATTGGTTGGGAAGCCTTAATAATAATACTTTATTTGACAAATAAATTTTCAACACAATAGTGACGCAGGCTCTCAAGAAAATATAATAAATGATTTACTATAGGAAAGCGTTTTTGTAAACACTTCAAGCCTCTTTGTGGAATCGGCATCCTAATACGGCATTTCCCAACACACACAACATAGGGTCTTTTATAAAAGAGCGTACCTAATCCTAAAAGGCCGGCAACTCACTCGACAGAAAGAGTGTTTATAGACGGCGTTGATCACTTAATATCAGGTTAAGGGCTAGCTCGTTTGGCCTATAAAAACAACCAGATTACGAAACATGCCTTAACGGTACTATTTCTAAAAAGTCATGTTTAATAAGAATAACAGAAAGGAAACATTCTATTAAATATTAGCCGTTTCGTGCTATGTCCTACCAGTAACTATGTATAAAAGTACAGCAACATATACATTTAAACAAATAATTCTAAAAAATACATAAGCCCCCACTAAAAAAAGTAAGCAAACTGAGCGTGTAACATTCCTATCACACCTAACAAACTACTTGATGACCTTGAAGACCTAAACCGATTTCCACCATGTTTGAAGCTAAAAACATTCGACTGATATACCTTTCAAACAACAAAAAAACACATTAAAGTCGGATCATCCGTTTGGGAGCTACAACGCTACAGACAAACAAACACTTACACAGACACGTCAAACTTATAACCCCGTCGTTTTTGCGTCGGAGGTTAAAAATGATCTTCACAGACAACAATTAAAAAAACATCAATTTCGCCTCTTTGTACATATATGAACTAGCGGACCCGTGCCCACTTTGTTGAGCATAATGTTAACAATCCCTTTTTATATAGCCTATGACACTCAGCAATAATATCGCTTTCTATTTTTAAAATAATTTTTAAAATAGGATCAGTAGATCCCGAAATTACCCCTTACAATTTAACAAACACAAAAACCTTTCTTCTTTATAATATTAGCATAGATATAAATGGGTAGGAACACTGTATGTATACTAATCTCTCTATGAACTAGATAATTTATATGATGAATAGATTAGTACCGAACAAAGGTACGACAACTAACAACCCTTCAGGCCCACAAGAACCGAAGCGAAGCGAATATATAATTCAATTCTAATTTATGTCTAAGCATCACTCAAACTAACGAGGAATTGTACTTGAATTGGGTGTATAACTTACTTATAACACACACATTCGCATGCACACACACACACACACACTCACCCAATGTAATGTAATTTCATACGTATATCTATGTTCGTATGTAAGTACGTGTAAGGAAATTACACACATAAGCAGATGTAATGAATTAGTCGTTTTAATAGCCAGGACACTCAGGACTTCTACAAAACTTTGTGAGGATGTATGGATTACGTTTCTCTTGCACACAAAACTACGCAAAGAATTTGGATGAAGTCTGAAATCTTGATTAAGCTCATAGAATACTTTTTTTTTTCTAATTCTATCACGACAACTTCAAGTACAAGAGTAAACTGTGTAGCGTTTTTACGTTAATATCTAGTACATATTAAGCTATTTAAAAACATATATATATTAAAGAGTATAGTATTTCAATAGGATCCTTTGAAGATGACCCTCCTCAAACTAAGGTGCTAATTAGAGGAAAAAAACGGGCGTAACATAATCGTCTCAGCTGCGAAGCTCTAAAAATATTTAATGACAACTATTAGAAATGGAACCTTATTTATGAGCAATTAGGTACAATTTAGTTTATGTAATGTAATTGCGAGGGTATCAATGGAATACTTGACGCCTTTTAGTCTAGACGTAGGGTGTTTCATTCATATAAGTATATTTCTATCTATGAGAAAAACATTTTTAACGTATAATGAATGTTGCTTTAACTATTTTTATTTAGTTTCATAAAACCAATTTAATTTAAACTAAGGCTATATTATATTATATTATGAGTAAACTTATTAATAAGATAATTAACAAAATATGTTATATTTTTGTGTCACGTTTTTATTAGAAAGCTTATTATCCTTCCTAATTATATTTACTCTATGCTATAAGAGTATCCAATCACTGGCATAAATAAAATCAGTATTAACACGTTCTAAAATCATACAGCTGTCAATGTCAATGTCAATTAATGTCATCTTGACGGTGGATTCGTATTGGTATGACTTACCGTGTGTTGACTTATAAAAATGGAATCGGCTTTATAAAATAAATATGGTAACATTTTTATTATTAATCTATTGTATTAAAATAATAGACACATTAGCAATTATTTATTTAGATGGATTGTATTATATTCACGTTAAAGCGATGTGATTTAACAGCTATTTGTCTCCATGTTACCTATAATATGTAGTTACCTGATATTATGTTAATGTTTAAAAAGTATTATACATATTTTTGTACAAATAACTTTGCCGTGTTTTGACGTGTCTAGCGTTAGTTAAAAATATCGTCAGACGACCTTAATATAAAATCTGTCTACGACACGACATATCGTCGCGTCACCCAAAAATAAACTACCTTAAGCCAAACAATGCTGTCACTTCATCCGTATGACAGCATCATTTTGTCTCCATTCAAGTATTATCTCAGTAAATACAGACCTCGTAAAATTCGTATTTCTTACGAATTATTTTGCCGACTGACTCGTTTTTATGATAGGTGAGTAGGTACATAGAATAAAAACACCTAGAACCGCCGTATGAGCACGCAAAGTGAAGCTATTTCTTCTTAGCCCATTTAGGCTAACAACATAGATAGACGCTTCAGTACATCGCAACAAAATTCGTATGATTTTCGTAGATTTAAATTTTTGCATATTTATAGGTTAAATTTCTTATAGCAGCATCATTATCGTTGGGCTTGTGTGCGTGTCATCGAGTATAGGAACGTGCTGTTAACACCGACATATACAGTTTTGGCTTCACTTATGGCGGACCTATTATTAAGGAACTATCAGTCTATGCGTTATACTTCTATGGGTGGATATAATCAAATATTTTTCGGCAAATCGTTCGTTAGATCTTTGTAAACATCCAATTGTAGGCAAAACAAATTGTGACTTTACCCCTGTTCGTGACAGGAGCATTAGCGAGAGATTTAGAGAAATTCCTTTGTGTTTGTTTCAAATTGTATAATCAGGTAGGGACAAAAAACGATTCTATATTTAGGCTGCTGAGATTTGTTACTCACAAAAGACACGTGTATATAAAAAAAGTATATTATAAAAGACAAATATTTTTAGTTGTTGGAGATTTTCATAACGCATTAATATTGATAGTTCTAACCTATCTACCTTCTTTAAGAAATATTCTAAAAACCGATTTATCGAAATCGATTCATTTTGATATTATAATAGATGCATTTGCAATATAAAAGATAAAAAACAGGATTAAAGGAATACTGCAGTGTGATAAGTATGTTGCTATGGGCCTAAGAATTGTATTGTACCATGTATTAGTATAAGGACAGTTGTTATACCACTCGTAGCGTACACTCGTGCTTCATTTGGGACTCCCGGCAACCCGCACACTTTAATACGCTTCTATCTAACTATACAATTACATTTGAATGTAAGTTCATTACTATTTGTATGCCCTTGTATGGTTAAATCTTTAAAAACTCAGCCCCGCTCCATCGACGTATAACGGGAGCGCGGAGGCGTCGCTATGCGGCCCTTCCACCTTTCGTCTGATAGGACTTGTGGTAAGGATGGGAACCTTTCCCTACTAATATAAGTCTCAGCGTCAGACGGTGCAGATTGTCGGAGTGCCCCCATCAAGTTGAGTACCCCTGCCCGGAGTTGGGCTTAATAGCAAAGTTCCGCGTAGCACTGCACTGGCTATGGGCTGGCGTTACTCGTACCATGAGGAGTGCGTCCAGGCTCGTCTCCCCTCTTCATATTGTAAAAAAAAATCAAGTTAAGTAAGTCCAGTAAAATTAGACCGGCCGGTCGCGAGGGGGTGTCCTGTGCTAGAAAGATCCAGGACAATCCTCTCAGAAAACGGCTGAAGGCAATCCGCAGTGTTTTTGGTGGGTATACCGGATGCAGTGATCGTCGACAAAAATACCACCTAACGTACGCAAGCGATTTTATACGATTTTTTATCAGAAAAAATAAAAGAGGAAGGTTTACTAAATATACCGTGTACTAACACATGTATATAACTATTGAGGCACGTCCGCACACTACGGCTGTCGACAGTCGAATGCCATCTTACGATTTATACTTTAGTACACTACAGCGGGTAAGACCGCGAGGTGTAGCTAGTCTATACATATCATAAAAACGTAACGAGTCGCTGTCTGTACATGGAAGGTATATGGGAAAAATTATTATAGGAGACCTTTATTAACGCAATAGAACCCAAAACAATGATTTTTGGATTTTTTTCTGTTTGTCTATTTGTTTGTGCTCACTAATCTCAGAAACGGCTTATCCTATCTAGATGGGGTTTTCAATTATATATTGTGGTAAGCTTCACTTAACATTTAGTGTTTAATTCATGTCAATCGGTTGATAAATAAAAAAGTTATGGCAATTTA
>DWAJ01006500.1:0-10306 GCA_018238005.1 Eurema mandarina | reverse complement strand
GTTTAGATCTATGAGTAATATACTATATGCGTAAGCTCTGATATCGCGTAATATAAAAGTGTTCCTATTATGTAACCGTTGTAATACTCTAAAATACCCGTGCTGAGCCGGGGCGGGCTGCTAGTTTTCAATATAAGGGATAGGAAGGGATATTTGTAGCACTATGCTCATGATTATGAACTCGACATTATCATTACATAGTATAAGACAAAGTCGCTATCTCTATCCCTATATATGATTAAATCTTTAAAATTACGCAACCGATTATCATGCAGGTTCTTTAAATAGAATGATACAAACGGAAGGTTTATATGTATGATACATGGATGCAAGCGAAGCCAGGGCGGATCGTTAGTTTATAATATAGTGTTAAAAAAATTCATTATACGTAAATTGAGTTTTCTGGTACTAGTAACATTAAGCTAATAATGACAAACCCACCATGAACAGATTAACGATCCCCAAGAAAGCGAGGCGATCTCTCGTAGACGCGGCAACAGCCTCCGCGAAGGTTCTATACTCAGCTGACACGTGGAGCACTTGCGTCTCTAGGGGGTAGTGCACGCCCCCGATCTTGTGCTCTGAGGGCCAGCGGAGGGTTAGCGAGTGGAAGAGGTACCGGCGACTGTGACCAGCTCCTCCGTAGACCAGCGGTCGGTGATCGGGGTCCCAAGTGCCCGAGAGAATAACTGAAAATTAAAATTCATTTATACTATTTCTCATTACTACCCATTACTACCCAATCTTTATCAGCTCTAAGCATTATCCAAATTGAATACTTGATTTATGGATCTTAAAATTACTACCCGAAATTAGTGTGGATAATTTTCTGGTGAGCCGTAATTAAAATTGGAACGACTCAACGGCCATGACATTCGTTGTAGCGTAAATGTCACTATTATTATACGGCAAAATTAAGAAGGTATATGCCCATACATTTTTTCGTTGTACCTCAACAGAGTATAAGTTATAACTGACCTTTCAAATTGGTCGCGTAGTCCACCTGTCAAAACTGTCAGCGTACGTTCGCCTAGTCAAAATGAATTTCTATATACAACAAATTGCGAAAACCGCTTATAGTGGAGATTTACCGTTAAGGTTTTCTTTATACTCGTATGGAACATATTAAAACATATATCATTATTAAATTATTGCTCTTAGAATATGATTTATAAGGGTTGAACATTTAGCGTTCTAGGTAACGTCAGATGTCTAGAGGATTTCTATTTTCTGGGAACATTGAACCGAAGGAGAATATCTTTCGGCTTAACTCAATAGTAATATATCATTAAACTTATTTGGATTATGTTAATACTTGTTACATTTAATTTCAAAGCTTTACTTGGATTAGAATGATCTACCCTTAAAAATTAATTATTAAATGTATACTTCGTTTAGAACCATTTCTTCGGCTTCTTTCTGACTGGACTTTAGGTCCCAATAATTCAATTTCAAAAATATATAATCTCTAAAAAAATATCATAAGCGCGATTCAGGCTAAATAAACTGACTGTTGTATATATAAACAAAGTAATACCCACTTCTCTCTCCATCATTACGCAGGGTGTACTCATATGGTCTTAGGTCATAGTTTGCGAAGACCAAACTACGACCGTGCTTAGCTTTGACAAGTCCATTGGTAGGCACGTCGATTGGGGATTGGGATCGTCCCCCGCATTCCGGGTAATCTTGGAACCATTTCGTTTGGTCTGGAAAAAACAAAACCTGGTAACACTATATATAGAGTGCTAAGAATAAGACTAGCTCTTCTTATAAAGGTGTGACATTTGAATCGCTCCGAATTCGAGAAGTTGAGTACATCTCAAGTTGGAGTTGTCCAATTTAAAAGAGTATGATGCGTATACTGCGGAATCAGTCAAAGTTAAAGCCAAAAATTATTTATTCCATAAGACATTTGGACAGTTTAAAACAAAAAATCAATTAAAAAATAAAGTAAAAGACTAAAATACTTGAGTGAATGAAACATAAGAACAGACAAGCTTTTAAAAATACTTGACGGGTTTCTAAGTAACTATAACGTTAAAAAAATTCTTCTTTAATATACTCAATAATCCAATTATTTTAATTAGGTATTTAAAGGTAACTAAAATAAATACATCTTTGAATTTCTAATCACCAATTGTTATTTTTATCTATATTATATTATTTTTTACCATAAAATAACTACACTAAACGTACAGGAAACTCCAAAACCTGATCAACAAGTCCAGTACTAAGAACAATCTGAACATTAAATTTAAAAATAAGTATCGTGGCGAGCTGTGAAAATAACTATAATAAAAAAATAAATTTTAGAGAGGATTTTAAATATATAATTTGCTTATCAACTTTTGTAGTTGCTGTACCTGCTTTATAACCACATAGGAAAAGAGATCTACCCTCTTGAGTGCAATGGACCCGTACCCTTCTATTAAAAAGTTAAATAAGGTCCTCTGATTGCTCATTATTATTTCAATGCATTTTTTATGAATAAGATGGGTCGTTGAATTTATAAAGTTTAAAATTTGCTAGTTTAAGTAAATTATATGTTAGAACAGCACTTCATTCGTTATGTTAAGTGCTACACAAGAGCATAATATTGTATTCATATAGGTATATTCAGTTCAGATTCAGTGATCGATTTAAAAGATAACTTAAAACTTGAAAAGGAAAACTTAAGACTGAATTGAAACCTTAAATTCAAACCTAAGATAATAATGTTTATTTATGTTTGGTATCGACCAATAAAATTGTGGTTAGCAGGTAACTGTATAACTTATCACAAAGACGAAACATTTGCTTATTACGGTCTTATTATCAAAGTCGGTGTAGGTAACCTCTAAAATTTTAACCAAGTACATGTACAAATATAATTAAACTACAACAGTTTAAAGACATAAACTTCGGAACTCTAAAATCAACTCAAAGCAAACGACACTAATTAGTTTCTAGTTCATCAAATAAAAAGTACTTTTTAAACTGCTTTAATTAAATCCCGCCTCACATTTTTAATTAATATATAAATTTTTATACGTACTTTTGTAACTCCACACTTTGACATCTGGTTCTGTGACTGCAACTGTAAATTTATTCCTTACTAGCTGACCCGTGCTCACTTCGTTGGGCATAATGTTAACAATCCTTTTGTTATATAGCTTATGACACTCGGCAATAATGTGGCTTTCTGTTGGTGAAAGAATTTTTAAAATCGGTTCGGTAGATCCCGAGATTACCCCTTACATTTTGACAAGCACACAAACTTTACTTCTTTATAATATTAGTATAGACTAGTAGTATTAGTGCGATATTTTTGATGATAAGAAGATGTCAGTTGCTCTCTTACACGTTGAAACTAATGAATAATATAATAATATAATATAATATATATAATTAATGGTTTAGGGCATTGGATTGTTCATATTTGGATTTAGTATCTTCGGAAGCGAAAAAGGAAATGGGCGCAAAGTAAGTAAATCTATAATTCTCTAAACTTAACTTATATTATGAGTTCTACTAATGTTATAAACGTGAAGTAAAATTGAGTTGATATTTGTTTCTGTAACATACCGTCATTCTTTTTAGTCTTCTCTTTCTTGTGTTTTCTTCCAAAAAAATGCTAAAACAATGAATGTGTTTCGTTAACCTATTTATTTTATAATATACATAAGGATTAACATAATGTCTCTTCATGTACTGGACCGATTAAAAACGAGTGTAAAACTACGTTATTCATAACGTTTGTCAACTGAAATTATATTAACCAAAATATACGACTTACATGGGACCTTTTCACTGGGGACCTTGTATGCGTCAATTTCGGTGTTGGCAAATGAAATACCCAAACTGTTTTTGTCTAAAAGAAACATTACTACATAAAGGTATGCTAGCCGTGCCTCAGGCTTCTACTGGGTTCAGTATAGCAATAAATATTATAATAAATATGTCAGAAGGTGTTTAAAAAGGCTCAAAACTCGATATTTCGTTTTCTTTTAACCCTTTTGCGACTTAACTACTTTTTCAACGTCTAAGCTAGACCTAAGCTTGAAAATGTTACGAGTCCTTAATCTCGTCTTCTGCGAATTCTTCGCATTGAAGAAATAAATCTATCAAGACATTTCAGTTCTTATTATATAACAAACTCCTCCTATGCATATAATGTCTGTCTATTGGGGATAAACACAAAAAACTGCATTTTCCATTTAAAGTTTGGGCTATATTATAACCTAGGAAACTAACTTTACGAATGCTATATCTTATGAGGCCAAAGTAATGAAGCTCGTATCAGCTCCCAAGTGAGGAATAAAAGTGGCTAATACCTGGCCATATCTCAGTCTGTCTCGAACCTCATTATCTAATTGCCGTTGGATATCATCAGCGTCGTCTTGCAGCGTGTTAGGTCTTGTACTCGTTTGGTCTTGCGAGCTGTCTGCTAAAAATATACACAGTCAGATGTCAAGACTGACACAGACTCAAGAGTCAGACTCTTAGCTGGTAAAACATTTTAATAGAGGCATGGCATTATGTTTTATAAGAAGAACAGTAAGAAATGGTAGAATGCAGAATTTTGTTTTTCAATTCTCCTTTTTTAACCTTTTTCCTTTTCTCCCACTACTCCGTTCCTTACCCTATTTTAGGCTCTGATTCCCAGAAATTCATAATTAAAGCATCCAAATAATGTTAATGAATAGTACTAGTGAAATTTAAAACTACACAAATGTGCCTTAATCCACAAACTGCTTACTGTAAAGTCAATTTGGGTTTTGTAGTGCAAAAAATATTAAGAGTTAATGCGCATATCTCGAAACTAGACCGCTTATTTTAATTAAGATTAAAAACTGAATTTAATTTTAAAATTCTGAATATTTCGATATAAATTTAGCAATCAGATTACACAACATAATCTAACAATATCGTAAATATAGGAATATATAAATGTAGGGATGTAGACATGTAGACATGGAGATGTAGACACATAGGTATCTTTGTCTCATAGGAATTTTTAGTCTCTATAAACTTATTGTCCAAAGGATACATACAAGTCTTGGTTATTTCTCTTTCGAGAAAAGACAATTTGGCACGTAGATCTGGATTTACTCAGAGGAAACCTTTTATCCCGGTGTAAAAACAAAAATACCTACCAGTAAAAATATTTTTGCTTATAAACAATAATAAAATACATATCATCCTGAACATTTCGTGCACCATCAAAGGTATAGAATAAATAATCTTTTGTAAAACGTATTTTGCTTGTTTAAAAAATATCAATAAACTAATTACTTCTTAATAATAAGTCACTGAGACATTTGAATGTTATTTTATTTTTTCTGTTGTTTCTATTCTCTGTGGTATATTTTATGGTTAACGTATTAAAGAGGTTTTATGCCAGTTTCTCAGTACTATATTAATAGCCTTCGGGACATAAAGCCAACAAGACACGACATGTCGGGAAATTTCAAAACATGTTGTAAGTACGCAACCGATTCTACAGCGGTTTTTTTAATAAAAGACAGACCTTAGGCTAGAATACTCGGAGGTACATTATCTCATGTTATAAGAAGATATGATATTTTAAACTGTTACTTATAAATAAATTTCAGGACTGACCATTGAACTTGGCACTCATTTAGATCTCACTTCTTTTGTCGTCGAAGTCAACAACCAAGGCATTTATCATAATGTTGAACTTGGCTCTCATTTCACATTTGTGTTTTTGATTGGATTTGTATAACAAGCATAATATATGCGACCGAAGCCGGGGCGGGTCGCTAGTTTAATACTAATGATAAAATAATATTTAATACTAATAATTAATTATGTTTCAAGATATATATGTCGAAGCGTCAGAATTAATTGTGATTTTTTATTATCATTTCGTTTTATTAATTACAACGAATTAGCTGGCAACGTCAAGCAGTTAGCTTGACTGAGGTCACCTCGGTGTCGGCATGAAGTTTGACAGCTGACAGATGTCAAGTAACGGCTGTCAGATTGGCAGAGCGCGTGCGCTGACGGTCGGGTGGATGAAATCGCTGCGTTACCAACTAAATCGTGATTTATCGTGTTGATCCTAAATTATTTTCTTACTGTTATAATTTAATATTGGAAATACATTGTTAAAGTAAACAACTACGCTTTGATTTTGATAATCACCATGTCTGATAATATAACGAGTTAACGCCCGGCCCCTCGTCATATAGAATATATTATATTGATAGTAAAACTTATATTCAATGAAATTCAATAAATTTTATAATATTGGCTTACATTCTTATTTTTAGGGAGATATTATAAGCTCTTTTGTTTGTTTAGTTTAGTCTTATGAAAAGTAATAATTAATGAACTGCCTATTCAAATCTCAAAAAAAATAATTCAGAATGATATTCCTTTTTATAAATACCAATTTCACCGGAGACAAGAAAAAAGTCATTTTGGGAAATTCACCCATTTATAATGTTAATGTTTCCAGCGCTACAACTTCACCAAAGGTTTTTATAACCAACAGTTATCAGGGGACGTCGCGTCGTCTTAGGGTATCTGTGGGCCTCGGGGAAACTACTATATTATGTCGGACTTCTACCGAGTAGAAATCACGGAGATTCACAGACATTTACGCGTATTTTAAATAAATTTTTCGAACTTAAAAGGCGATCAACACACTCGTAAGACGCCTTAACTTATGAGCGGAGGTACATGCTCAATATCAGGCACCTCTTCTGCCCGTTTGCCAACAAATTTTATAACAATTGTGTACCCATTTAAATATAATGTTTAGAAATGTTTCACATAACTCGAGGGTTGGCAGCGAATTTCCGGGAACTGCGATATTAATTTCCGTCCATTCACAACTAGTTAGCTCCCCAAAAACTGTATTCATCCCTCACATATTCTGAAGCAAGCGTCTGTAAATTTCACTACGAATATTATGCTTCTTAATTTATTCACGGCTAACTCTAGCGTGTGATTATTTATAGTAAGGTTTTACCTGCAATGTCCTTCGGTTTTATCCGACTTAGAATCAATCAATCAATCAATACAATCAATTAAGTATATCACGTATTTCAACCCCTTCGAGATTAGAATCGCAACGCCGCAGTCGCCTTAACCTTTTCATCAACCAATGTCATCAACATTAGTTCATGACATGGTTTAGGCGTAGAAAGCGTAATATTCAGTTGGTCAAAAACACTTTTGCTTATATAACTTCCAAACTACTGTTTTTGGTTGTCTTTATTAGCGTAGAATTAAAATGACTAGACCTTCTTAATTATTCCAGTGTTTTGTATTTAACAGAGTCTTGGTAGTATATATGAACAAAAACTTCCAAACATTATAAGGGAAAGAAACTTTGTCCTTATGGGACGTTTATTAAGAAGTGGATATATAATAAAAATATTTATGGCTTTGGAAGATAGCCAAGATGCATTAAGAACATATTTTGCGTTCTCTGAAAGCATTTGATTGTATTAGACATAAAAACTTGTTACGGAAACAGGAAAACACCGGTTCTGAATAAATGGACAAAAACGTTTTTATTATATGTATAGATATAGATGTATAGATTTATCCTTCTTTACACAAAGGAATCTTAACTAGATAAATAAATCAAATTAACGTGTTAGTCAGCAAAAGTGATGGACCGCATGTTCGTCCAGTACAATAATATTCATAAGGCTCTGAAAATTTGTAAGGATACTAGAACAAAGATAATTATGACTACGTCTGCCTTTGATGTTTGTTTGTGAAATAAATTATGCATAGAACAAGCAGAGCTTTGGCACTACGCCAGGACTTCGTATGTGAAGCAATAATGTTTCCTTCAGAGGAAGTAAGTCAGGAAAGGATTCGTTATTGTTAGAAATACATGTATAGTATAATATCTATTTTACTATGTTATATTGTTTAGTATTTTTTATATCACTAGCAATGCAAAGTTATAAAGAACTAAATCAATTTTAATCCAATAACAATTTACATCTGTATTAGAAATACATAAACCCCCGACAAAACGCAAGCAAACTGAGCGTGTAACATTCCTATCACACCTAACAAACGACCTTGAAGACCTGAACCGATTTCCACCAAACATAGCTAAGAACATTAGCACAAGAACAACAGAAACCGAATTAAAATCAGATCATCCGTTTGGGAGCTACGTTTCCACAGACAGACAGACACATACACACACAGACACGTCAAACTTATAACCCCGTAGTTTTTGCGTCGGCGGTTAAAAATGTTCACCGTCATAAAATATTGATTTCATATTAATTTTATTTTTTGCATTTTATAACTCCTAAACAGTATATTTTGGCACGTTTGCGTTCATTTAATACACAAATAAAGATAAATGTCCCATGATATTAATGAAAGCTTGAGTAACTTTATGAGTATTTATTATCTAGTGGATGGTCTGTCGAAGGAGATGGATGGGAAAGCGAGCGAGGAATAATTGAGTGAGTATGCTGGATGATAGGCGACCTTTTAACGCATTGCCTGGCAGAAATTGCTGCTCAGCTATAAGTAATAATAATTAATTATTATCATTTATTTTATTTTTTCCTAAGAGTTAGATTTTTTGCAATCGCTACTATCCCATATATCTATACTAATCCATACTAATATTATAAATGCGAAAGTAACTCTGTCTGTCTGTCTGATACGCTTTCACACCAAAACTGAACCGATTGTTATGAAATTTGGTATAAAGATGGTCTAGAGCCTGAGAAAAGACATCGGTTACTTTTTAAACGGAAAAAGGGTTGTTAAAATGAATTTATATATTAAATTAGTAAAATACATAAATAATAGGTAAATACAAATAAAATATAATTATTATTATAGTTACCTTATGATTAGTTGCAATATCATTCTTTCTTTAAATTTTAACAACATAATGTTGGTGAAATCGCCCTCGATTTATGCCCCTGCATAGTTTGAAATAAAATGCAATCTATATGTTGCAAATAAAAACACACTAATTGAGCGGGCATGTATTGGAAATATTACACGCGAGCAAAGCTTGGATGTTTTTATGAAACACAATATTTGCTATTTTAAAATTTCCCCAGTGTGTATTTTAAACACGAAACGATCGCTGTGGGTCTGTTGGTTTATAAAAGAACAGTTTTATTAGGAATATTGTTTTTGCGAAGGTTATACGAATGTACTAGCGATCCGCCCCGGCTTCTCTCCTATTCTATCTTTTAAGTTGGATCAAACTGCATAGAGTCGCAAGGTCAGTAGTTTATTAGGCAATCGCGGACAAACAACGTGACACGTAATTTATATATATTAAGATGGTGTTGTTTACTTTGAAGCAAAAAAACTATTTAATGTTTTTTTTTTAATTCCACGTGTAAGTAGATTAGATCTTGGATTAATACAAAGTAAGTCTTATCTGTATAAAGGTTGATATAATGAAAGGGGGGAAACAAAATGGTAGGCCCATTTTGTTTCGAATGAAACGGAATAACATAAGTAATGATATAATTACATTACCCCATTTTTTTAAGTAAAATATAATCTCTATATATAAAACGAAGACCTGTTTGTTACTTATAACTCGAGATCGGCTAGACCAATTTTCATGGTGTTTGGTTCGTTGGATTGTCTTCGCCCCGAATAGAGCAGAATACATCTTAAAAATAATGGTATTTTTTTTTGAAATCCGTCTTTAATTGACGAAAATATAGGTGAACATATATAAAAAAATATACATACAGACGAATTGAGAACCTCCTCCTTTTTTGAAGTCGGTTAAAAAGTCAAAGTTTATACGAGAGTCTACGCGGACGGAGTCGCGAACATCAGCTAGTAATAATAAGTAATGCAAAACAATAAAGAAACAAACTAATGTATCCTATTATAATAATTTTGAGGAAAATTCAATATTATATTTAAGCAAAGCAAACTTCGCTGTTTGCTTTACATAATCTGTAAAGTTTTGATTTCCCGGATCTCGTGTACAAATTTGACTCCAGAAAGATTAAAATAGGTTACAGAAACACTATTATTAAATTTTACATAATATTCAGGGTGTTTGGGCGTACCGAGATATTTTTACGTTGTGGTTATTATGAACAGTTTCAAAGCAAAGTGCCTCACGAGTCGCCGTGCGTCGCCGACCTTTTAAAATAAGGAACTTTTTGTAGCGAAAAAATGGTACTGTTAAAAGAGAACTATACGACTGAACATGACCTAATTGATTATTTCTTGTTCAATAACACAGATATTAAATTGCGCCTTCTTATTATATGCAGGCAAATATTCTTTCACTACTATATTTTATCGTTTACTAGCTGTTGCG
>DWAJ01006499.1:0-10306 GCA_018238005.1 Eurema mandarina | reverse complement strand
TGGGGACGCCTACGTTGATCCTATTGTGTCAGGAAAAAACAGGAAATAATGACCGACAATTAAAATTAAGCGTTCTATTATTTTAATGGATTGCTAAAAAGCGCTGTACATACATATTATTTTTAAAACTATGCAACTGATTTTTATGGAAGGTCTATGTGTCTAATATTTCTTTCATAGTAAAAATATAAAAGAAAGTTAAATGTATCTCAAATCTTGAGAACATTTGAATTTTGATTCGTAATTCTCCATCATGAATCACAGAGTAGGTAACTATTAAAATATAAAAAAGGATTATATGAGTACGTCGCTGGGGGGTATAGGTAGTTTAAAATAATTTGGAAACTACATTCGTTGCTCCTATATAACCGAATACAAATATACATTGCATACTCGTACAATTTTAACGTCCTAAAAACCTCAACTTTCCGCTCGCCTAAAAAGTTTAGTTAGCAACAAAAAGTAGCGAACACGACTAGCTTTGTGCGCCGGCTTCATTCGCAGTGGAATATGGATGTTTCAGGCAGGAACCGTGTCACGGCCCCTCACAATACACGATACTACAGCGTTGCGCAAATATCGGCAATGCGGATGTTCGTCTGTTTGTGCGGCCACCTGCGCTTGTCATCAGTTTGTACATGGCGGAGCACAGTTCAATTGCTCCTCGAAATATGTGCATTGTGCATGTAGGTCGTAGTTACATGCTTTAGATTCAGAATTTACCGGTACATACACGTACCGACTAGATTCTTTTTAAACCACTTTTTCGCAACGAGGTCCTCTAAGGTAATTGTCTACGCTCTATGGTTTATCTTTTTAATAAATTAATTTAAAATCAATTCAGAGGATAAAACGAAGATAAATAAGGACAGAGGTACTTTTACACGCTTTATGATCTTAATTATCTATCTTAGAACATTAAATATAGGTTCCTTTTTTAATACCAGGCTTTTTACAAAATACCAACACAATTACGTACTTAAAACAAAATCCATTCTAACATCTCGAAAAATCTAGATCGTAAGTAAATTACATAGATGCTTCACAAGCCGTACATAATATAGTAACAAAAGCTGCCTCTCTCATCTCCCGTCACTGTCTCGGGCCGCCATTGTGTGTGCACGCGATAAACATTAAACACATCGCTGCAAATATTACTGTATCTGAGTGTATTGTGAATTGTGATGCAACTTGTGACATCTCCACGCGGGATTTAGATTGAGTGATGCGATGAACGTTATTTTTATTAAAATTTATCTTGTGTATTTTAAATAATCTTTGTAAGTTGCTTGTTGGCGCCCGTTATTGATAAATAAATAAGTAAAATATAATAATTCCAATAACAGTGCTTTCGAAGTAATTGCACGCGCGCTATGAATGTCATTCATCACAATATTTTGGACAGATCACCGACCATAAATTCGTTATGCTCAACAAAAAAAAACAGAACTATTAACTATATTGAACCCACTTATTACAATTACAATTCGCCTAAAATATAAATTTGAAATCGTGCTTTTTCTTTTTGTACCTACCTATATAACATTAGGAAAAATTGCATACCTAGGTCCTATACATAGATAAAGGTTTGTCAATTGTCATCCGTGACTGATTGTTTATTTTCTGCCATAGAAAAAATAGGAAAGATTACTAATGACTTTCATGTTGTAGAAAATAGATTTTACGGTTTTTTGCGTCTTCAGAGGGCCTCCGTGACTAGTGCGAGGAGCTGAGGGTTGAGGGCGGAGGGCGCAGGGCGACCATAAATATGTCTCCCTTCGAATTACGCCGCCGCCTGCCCGCCCTTACTTACAATTGCCTTATTTATTGTCATTTCCAATACACGTGTATTGAGACGTTAATCCATATTATACACGATAAACAGACTATTTTAAACGAATTTGTATTAAATAGTATACACGTATCGTAAGAATGTATCCTATATAACTGTGTGCAAATATTTAAAACTATACACTGTAATAACTTCATTTAGACACATTAATTGATCCAGTAAACTAAAAATTTTACTATTGATTTAATACTATTTATACATAATATAATACCACGTCCTTATTTAGTACCTACTAATTAATTTTTTTAAGAGCGAGAAAATTGTCATGCTTATTAGCAACTTCTTTAGCTTTCCGATATAATATTATGAAGAGCAAATTAATATATCGGAACGTATATCTAATAAAAACTATGCTCTATCTTCCGACTTTGAAACGTAGCCAGTCAACCTTTATTTGTAGGTCTCAATCCATAGTAAAATTTATAGTTTACTGGACGAATTAATGTGTCTAAAACCTCATAATAAACCCGACTAAACAAGAAAAAACACTAGATCTCCAGCAGTCAGGACTAACCTTAGCGAGCTCCCGTTCGATCTGCTCGGCGCGCTCCAGGACGGGCCCGCGCACCGCATACTTAATGTTCAACAAATTCTTGTTGATGTTATCACTCGTGATGCACTTCTCCAGCTTCATGATGTCGTTGCAACAGTAACGAGACTGCCAGTGAGTACTACTCACTTGTATTTATACAGTACACAGTATGTACCTCGGTACACGGTGATTCCCGTCTCGAAATTTCCTCTTAGATATATGTTGTATCCTTAGATATACTTGTAAGATTTATCGATAGGGTTTAGTTGTTTTGAGATTTCAAATTTGTTATTTTGTGTATATACAATATATAAAATATGTTTATGCTAACACTGCTTATATTTGACGTTTAGATCGTAAAATATGTTTACATAAAGTCGTTATGTTTTTAAACCTTTACCTTTTAATTAGCGTAAAGCTTAATAAACTGTTTATAAAACATATTTTCAAGTTTCATTATAAACAGAAAGGTAACATAAATGGACTCCGAATGCCTACGTATTTTAAGTCATAGAAACATCCGAAAGGTAGATTTCAATGTGTTGGAAGATTCTTGAACTTGAATAAAGTCCAGTGGGAACTTGTGCCGGAATACTGAAACGCAACTTAAAATTCTGTCAAAATTACGAGCCTTAAGGCGTCCTTAAATTTAATTTGCGTATGAGTATTTGGCCGTTGGAGGTATGAAAGACTTTAGTCTTTCAAAAGATTTGGAAGAACGCGTAATCTTTTGGGCAGAATTTAGGTGAAGTGTATGTAAAGCGTCATATATTTATCTTAGTTATTAATATGTGCATTTCGCCTTAAATAAAAGCACGGTTCAAAAACTACATAAACATAGGTCAATATTTAATCTACTTATGGTACGTAAATAGTAATTAAACTATGAAATTCAAAAGACTTCTTGTACCTATAAATATACGCAAATGTACAGATACTTGTTAACTTTCCTTTAATTGGACTTTAGACGCCTGGTCTTTAATCCCATGAACGTAAACTACAATTACTACTGTCAATTTGAACATGCACAGCGATACACATTGTACACATAGGTGTTAGAGCGAAGTCGTAAGCATTGTCACCCTCCCATAAAAAAAATCAGCATATCTAATGTGATGGCTTCTCGTCAAACTTATATTTTGTTTTTCAAATTCGAGGACTTTACTGGTAATAGTTGGGGAGCTCTACATCGTTATGGATCATAATCAGCTACGATAAAAAGCAATACGTAAGTATAAGTATTAATATTGGAGTCTGAGACTGTTCTCTGGAACTACAGTAAATTTCAAATAAACATTTAAAATATTGATTGAGTGTTACAGTGCTCAGAAATTAAAAAAATTACAAGAACACCACAAAGTAAACTTAACAAATATGCAAATCTACGGTACTTATAGTTAAGTAATTTCCCACTTAAAACTATCAGTATCACTTCATATGTATTTGTACATAGATTACTAACTCTTCACTTTCATTCGTAGGCTTTAAAAATATCGAAGCAAAAATTTGGCGCGCCGGTGCTTACCCGCTCTATAAACAGGAAAATGAAATTGGTTGAAATGTTCGCAGCACGAAATGGTTTCGGGTAAGACGCTCGCGAAATTGCTGTTCAATCGATCTATGGGTTTCCTTGTATTGTATGTATTCGACATGCAATCGGTGCACCATTCCATTCTTTTTTTTCGCTGTATCCCTTTTTACCCGTGTTACTTTCTATTTTCTTTTTCTTTTAATTTACTTAGTATCTTCTCAATTTGTAGGTAAACTATTTATTAAAATGGTGTTGAAGCTGTATTATTGTATATTTGCAATTTAATGTATTCAGATATTTTTTCAGTCGAGTTACGTTATAAAAATTTTTTACATTTTACATTACATTTTAATTTATTATCTTGACCAGAGGTTTTTTTTTATTACTATTTAGTATCAAAATTTTGATGTTGATGTCCAAAAGTAGAACGTTATCCGAGATACATATTAAGTGCAATCCAGGGATTTCTCTCTTATTTTTAACTAAGTGGTTCTAAACCTGATTTGGGTATGGGGAGGGGAGGTCTAATAGAAACCTGAAATAGATAGTAAACCCATCGAATTGAGATTCGAAAACCATCCATTACAATAAGATTACTATTATACAAAACTTATTATAATTTTTTTTTTATAAGTTAAGTACTCGGACTCGCTCACCGAGAATTTATTAAAAATGCAATATAAACATCAAGCCCTTTTTATGACACCCCATTTGACCTAGTAGCTTTAATTCTAATCTTTTCCTAGCATCGCTGAGTCAGGGAAAAGCAATGTGATAAAATTTATATATTTTTATCTTGTTTTTTTTGAGATTACTACTTTTTAATATTATTCTTTTAGTCTAAGTATTAATATTATAAGTATGTTCATTTCAAATTTTCAAATTTAACTTAATCTTATATATAAAAACGAAACGTTCGTAAAATTAAATAATTTTGGCTTTTGTGACACATTTATTTTTTCTTTAAAAACAAGGCATCGACAAAACTATGCTTAGGTTATTTATAGATAGTAAGTAGTAACTAACTTATGACAGATAACCCTGTTTGAGATCAATATGTTTCCTCAGAGAGCGGTTCTTTACCGACTTACCTAAAGTTAACAAAGACGCAAGTAAAGTCCCGACTACTACGTAGATATAAACTGCAGTTTGTACTACAAGGCTAGGTCGTGGTCTGCATATGCTTTGTTCATTATGACGTGCACGCAATTTATTAATAATGATTATTATATTTTGATGTATTGTTTAGTATAAGACAACGTGACTTAGAGTTAACCTCACGACTCTAGAAATTATATTATAAGATAATATGATATATTGTAATTCCAGGTATCTATCATGTTTCTATATACTTAATATAATTAGTAATAGGTAGTGTTTTTCTTGAATAAAATTAATTTGTGAGATACCTATGAGTATCTAATAATGTACTTTTAATTTGTAAGTGTTTATTCTTTATAATATCTTAAGTGACTCGCATGTTAAAATTAATATTTGTATGTCGATTTAAAATTTGTTATAAACTTCTATTATAATTAGGAGTTTGCAATACGGAGATTGGAGTCTATTAAATTCAAACAGTCAAAAGGAGTCTTCAATACAGTGATTTTTTTTGTTGTTACTTATCATTCCAGTGAGTAAGAGCATTGTTCGCGATTAAAACTGGCCTTTATACTTTCTTATTTGAATATACAAGCAACCCGCTCGTCTGCCCTGTTATATCCTTCTTTAAGAAAAAGGTGGTTTTTGTATTTAAATAGATAACTAATATACAACAAGGACCTCTGTCTAAATTGAATAGAGATCATGAAATTTTACCATTTCCAGTATTCAATGTTTTCGGTAATGTGTAGTGTATGGATTTCTCACTAGATGTCGCTGTGACAAATTTTATAACAGATTTGAAATTCTGGTTTCTGTTTAGCAATATAAAAGTATATACTGGTTAGTTTTTTTCAATTAAACTGTACCATTATTAATTATCCATCACTCCAATTATATTATAATGGTGTTTTTTATGAGGCAAACGAGCTCACGATACGAGATGAGACAATAGAAATTAGTGCCTACAACGAATTATTTCATATAACGGCGGGGCCTTATCTTATGACAGAGTGCAAGAGAATGTTCGCCTGACGCTAAACTAATGAGTTGCCGGCCTATAAAAATGGAGAAAAGGGAAGAAAACATCCACGTCCAGGGGAAATGATTAAAAATAAAACAAGTATATGTAATACACAATAAGTTTAATAACAAAACAATCTCAGCACATCGGAATGTCACTCGCTTCATTCCCGACAAATGCAACTCTTTAAACGCTGGTTAAGCTCTATCTATAACCGTGACTACGCGATCACACGTTAAACTGCGATAACTTTCCACATGTAGATAACACTTTTGACCACAACATTTATTCTTTAAGTCTTGTTTTGTAAATTTAGGAACTATTTCTGTTTAAGAAATCAATAAAATGCGTTTGTGCTTTCAAATTAATCAACTGAAGAACTCATCAAAAATGGCACAGTCAGACTAGATATACATGTGTGCATTTCCATAATAAATAATCAAGATTATTGTATAATCCTTAACGTGTTTTTAAATTCCAGCGTTATATACGAAATATCAAGTGGTAAAATCACATATAAAATTAGTTAAACAAAAAAATAATATATCCAATGGCACAGCGCTCTGGTCGCCAACATCACAAAACCAAAAAATTTCCAACAAAACCCTTACAAATAAAATCGATACAAATGTGTATACATGAGCATAACATTCCTTGTAATATCATATCTCTAAATTAAAGGCAAATTTTAAAAATCCGCCCAAAAACAAGTTAACTAAGATCCAGAATATATTAAGTCCATCCTTCGATCGGTCACATATCACTCTATAACGACATATTAGTAGAATTATATTAAGTATTTCCATTGTATACTGAAGAAACGCAAGATACACAATCTTAATAAACTTTTAATTACAAAAAATATTGAATTTTAAGGCAAATATATTATTGGCAATAATCTTTTTTAATGTCTTTCATAATCAAACTGCAATTTTCAAAATCATATTTTTTGATCAATTCATCGGACTGTGCTCCTTTGCTCTTCATATTAACATAATTATCAATGATTATAACGTCTTAAGTCATAAAATAAAGGAAATCAACCGCATTGCAATAGCTATCTATTAATTTGCCGCACTTTATAACCTCAAATAAATATTTTTATAGCTATTAAAAATGTAATAATTTTAAGATAATTTATTTCGTATATATTGCAAGCGCGATTCACTTCTTTTTAACTACTTTCCTAACTTATATTATCACCATTTTGAAGTACCAACTCAAAATATCGAATCAATATATTCGCAGTGCATTTAATTCTATACATAGTACGTTTTTAAGTTAAGGCGCAAAATTGATACTTCAAAACGGTGCGACGTTAAAAATTCGAATACGTCACATTAACGCGTCCAATTCGAACACGTCAAACGTCAAAGCGTTCAATTCGAACACGTCAAACGTCAACGTGTCAAACTCACTGACGTCACAACGCGAGTTGGTGATGTTTTTGTTTATGTCTGTGAGTGGTCTATGCGTACTCCTTGGTGAACTTCTCGTGGAAGGCGCGGAAGATGTCGAGCATCTCCTGCAGCAGCGCGGGCTGCGGCAGGATAGTGGTGCGGAAGTGGTACGTGCCCGGCCGCTGCCCGAACCCGGAGCCCGGCACTATGCAGATACCTGTTCATACACATACGTTAATAACATTCACGTTTCATACAATTTCGTATTAAAAAAATAAGTAGGTAATTAATTATATTATTCTTAAAGTTTATTTGAAAAATATGAGGTCAAACATGTCAAACTTTTGACGATAGCAACGTTCTTGTCAAAAGAGAAAGTCCATAAATGGTTTTTTTTATTTTAAAATCAACAATGACAACTGTATTTTTAAATTAGCCAGTCATTTGAATTTTGGTTTGTATATGTGTTTATGTATGTATGTATGTGTGTGTGTGTGTGTGTGTGTAGCGTGTGCCTATGTGTATGCACGTGTATATGAGCGGTATGTCTGAGTGTGTATTCATGTATGTGGATGTGTATGTGTGTGAGTGTGCGTGCGTGTGTTCACATATGGTGTCCCCCCGTTACCGGTCTCCTCGAGCAGCTTGAACGCGTAGAAGACGTCGGGCGCCTTGCCCGCGCTCTTGGCCGCCTCGATGGCCTTCGCCGGCAGCGTGATCTGCGGGAACGCGTACATCGCGCCCTGCGCGTGCACACATACACACATTATACCATAAAATATAATATATTTACCATAAACTGATTTAAAAACGACTTCAAAGGATTTTATTCGAGATAAAAGACTATTCGGTTCACTTATGACGACGTCATCCATAAGATAAGTATATGAGGCGTATTATAAGTGTCTCCAACTGATATTATAAATGGGAGAGTAACTATATCGTAATGACTTCCTTATACCACTGGACGGATTTGTATAAAATTTGGTACTGACATAGTCTTAGAGTTTAAAGACAAAATAACAAAAAAGGGATGACTACAGGTGTTTATCTCGTGCTATAAGCTGAAGGGAGTGACCTGAACGACGTTGCAGCTGAAGCCCTCCATGTCGTTGAAGGTCTTCGCGATCATGGTGGCTCTCTGCGCGAGCGAGTCCAGCACGGCCTTCTTCTCCTGCGCCCACAGCTCGTAAGAGGGCTCACCCTGCGCGGGGGGCTTGGCCTGCACACACACATATTTTTATTTTTACCTTTTTTTAGTAATTATTTTGTAATTATTTACTATTAGCGATTAAAAAAGAGTACTGTTGATTATTTATAACGAATAAGTTCATTTTTAAGTAAGAGTAATCTCACTAAACAAACGCTGAGCTACTCCAATATACATATAGTTTATTTATCATTATGATTAGAAATTATTTATTTTCTATAAATTATTGCTGTATTTAATACATTATATTTGCTCGTAATGAACTATCTATCTATATTAAATTAACTTATCATTCGTACCATGGTTGCCTGGAGTACATTCATTTCTATTGAGAAATTTTGTGCAATGTGTCTTTTCTTCTCTTTTTTATATTTATTATTTATGATTGTATCCATGTAACTCTTTGTTTTTTTTACCAGTAAATTTTTTAGTAAGGTATACTAACAACGCAGTCGACGGCGGCCTGGCCCAGCGAGGAGGGGCACAGCATGGCGGAGATGGCCTTGTACAGGTTGGCCTGCACCTTGGGGTCCAGGTTCACCAGCTCCATCCAGCCGCCGCGCAGCCCGCACTCGCCCATGTAGCCCTGACACAATTACTCCGTTTATTTATATCCTTCCATCCATCCATCCGTTAGTTTGTAACATACATATCAACAAAAAACTAGTCTTTGTGCTATCTATTAAAACGTTTTTTTACGGCGGTTTTGTACATATAGTTAAAGTTAATCTTAAACAGCAACTATCAGAGTTTCTTGCCGGTTCTTCGCTGTAGAAACTGTCTTGAACTAGTGGTAAATGTTTTGTAATACCATGACGACAAAAGTGTTACTATATGTAGCCTAGTAGAATAAAGATACTTTTGACTTTGACTTTAATCATAAAAACCAATTTTATAGAATTATATTAACAAAATCGACAGCTTGATATTTATGAAGCGCGAGGTGACAAGATACAAGCTTCAATTTTTTATTAATTGTAAAAAATTCTCACAGTCTGGATATCTCCAGGCTCCTGTAAACAGATCATGCTATATCGATAGCCTGGCGTTTATAAGACACCTAGAAAATTGAATTATTCTTATAATTAAACCGACGATTACTACTTTATTGGAATAATGAAGTCTCACCTTGCTAATGGACATGAAGGAAGCTAGCTCCATCTTGTTGTATGGCTCGCCCATCTCCATCAGCACCTGCAAACCGATTTAAATACTTTACATTTTTGTCCGGCTCGAAGGACCATTTTTAAACTACCCTTTTATAATCAAACAGTCTTTACATTCGTCTTTTTATACTATAATCTAATTTGAAAATAACAAAGTATAGAATTGGTCGTTTGATCTCGTTAATATTAACTTGTTACGCAATATTAATACGGTCATTTAAATTGTGTTTTTTGTTACTTAGTAAGAAATGGATATCTATTTTTTTCTTTTGAACTGTAATGCTTACGAGGTGTGCTCAAAAAGTATCGCGAATTTTTAATTTTCGCGGGTTACGTATATCCGAACTTCGATTTTTTTGTGGGGTTATGTAGGTACTCATATCGCTCACTTATGCCGACAAGCTCGGCTATTTTGAATGTTCACTTAATTATTGACAGCTGCTTTGCTTGCACGTGTTTTGGGTCGTCTTCGATTTTTACTTATTCAAAA
>DWAJ01006498.1:0-10307 GCA_018238005.1 Eurema mandarina | reverse complement strand
GACGAGAATAGCTGCGCATCGGTAGAATCGCGCTCGTAATTGACGTATTGGTGCTCAAAGACAACACGACTGGGACAACCAATCTACGCTCGCGCACCCGACCATTACGCGCCGTCCCCTCGATACCTTATTTTTGACTTCTTTAGGTTTCTTTCAGCCCTAAAGATTCGTGACGCGACTTATACATCTACATAATACATTTACCAATCTGTCGCAGAATGCCTGACGCTGAATATTTCCAATTACAATAATGCAACGCAGAATCAGGCAATTCAAAACTTAATGCTTTGTTTGGTGCGCACAATGGATAACAACATAGCAAAAAATGAACAAATGTTTTTTTTTTAAGTTTAAAGTAATTTTACTTTGTATGTTTGCTATAAAAATCTGTTAAAACGACTGAACATCAAAAACGTCCAAGATTTACTTAATTTGTGTATTTTTCACACTCAATAACTGTAGCTGTCATATTATATAAAAGAAATTAAATTTGAAATTATTTATTATAAATTACAAAGAACAACAAATGCTTTACTTGTATAGATTGAAGTTGTTTATATGTATGATAATGCCTTTCCATTTCTGACTTAAAAACAAATTGATATTCTGTCATCGTCTTTAAAGTCAGAATGACTAAATATATTAAATTATAAATTATAAACATTATATTTAGTAGGTCATAAACCAATGCAGTATTTAAATCTCTTAAAATTTGTACCTTCAAAAACAAAATGAACATTGCACCTTGTAAGTATTATTTGATAAAAAACATACTTTAAAATCTTTAATTAATACTTACTGTTCTAATTCATTCATTAAATCTTGTTATAGTTCACATTCATAGCCCTGGTATTCACATGAATACTCGTATTTATGCAAAATGGAACCACTAGACAAATTTTCTGTTTTGGGTTTATGCAAGAATTCTTATCTAAACATTATGGTCTATTTTCTTATATCAAAAAGTACCAATTAATCAATCCAAATCAAAAACAATTTTGGAATGAAAAATGACCATGAACTAAACCATTTACTATATTTAGATAAAAATTGTTGAGTGTTTCAATTTTACATAAATACAGACAGTTATTGTCTGTCTCATGAAGAACTATTATAAGTAAAAAAATATCTTCACTGAATTCCAAAAATTGTTTTAAAACAAATTAATTGTACATACTTAGTGTTGTTTCATGTTTTTGACCAAGTTTGTAAATATTTTTTGTTTTAATATAAAGATCTGTTGCCTAATAAATTTGTTTTATTTGAACATCTTTACAATTATAATTTTTTGCTTGCAATTTACTATTTCTATAAATATAATTCACTTAAATAAGTGTGTATGATGTATGCATTTTTTTTATTTTTTTTTATTCTATGCATGTTGTAGTAATAATGTAAATTATGAAGTATGAAGTGGCAAGCTTTGCAGTAACTATGTTGGGTCTATGTTGCCAGATGTCTATCTTTAAACTGCACTACCATTTCTTTCCAACTATATCTGGCAATCTTCTAGTAACCAATATTAGAAATGCCTTTTCTTTAATTAGGTTTTTAACTAACTAGAACTCACTCAACGAAAAGTTATGGAAAAATGGTGGTAAGGATAGAAAATGAAAAGCAAATTCATAAATAAAAATATATTAATCTTATTAAACGATACATCAGTCGATTTTGTTGTAATGTTGGAGTTAACCGCTAACGAAGATAAAAATAATTTCTGTCAGTATTTAAAAGGTTATTATAAATTATAATATAACAATAATAAATATAAATAAAATAAGCGTACATTACTATGTAGTTTTTACAATAAGATTGACTGATTTGCTAATGCTATACAGTTAAAATAATTGGCGTCATTTGAAAAATATCATATATTATTTTTATTAATTTAAACTATCTTAACTTTTCGTAATAGGATTGTATTTGAATATATTTGGTATGACAGTTGCAACAGCGCGGGCATTAGTGTTGCCAGAAGTTATAAGCAAAATATTTCGCCACGATCCTTAATATTCAAAATCTTTATTATAAATAGTGACAATCTATGTACACATTTGGTTTAATAAATAATTTACACAAGTAAAACAATATTTGATTTTGATTATTAAAAACTGTTTAGGTACGATATTACTACGAATAATATTACGAATATTTAAAAAATCTATTGAGCGAAAAATATACATAAACGTTCATTTATATTAAAAAATAAATACAATTCATTTGCACTCCAGTCTTTTAGAAACTTCGATCAATAATACGTTATTAAAAGTAAAGAGACACATTTTTTAAAGAAGAATAGTTTTTTACTTTCAGAAATTTATTTTTAATATATTAACAGACTTAGAAAAAAATTTAGCTGGAGGAAGTGTTGTTTATCCTCGGAATATCAGTTGCCTGGAAGAGATTACTCTTTAGCGATAAGGTCGTCAATTTCAAGAAATCATGTACCATGTTGTAATTTAGCAAAGTAAAGTAAATAAATAATTACAAATAAATAGTTGACTAGACATAAATATATTTTATTTAAAAAAATCAATTTAAATAGATTTAATGTATGTGCATATTATCTTAAGGCACTATTGATCGAAGTTAATAAATATCTCACACATTACAATTAAGGAATTCACAAAATTACTTTTTCTTCTTCATCTGCTTTTGTTTCTTCTTCTCTTCCCGTTTCTTCTCTTTCTCTTTTATCGATTTGTATAGTTTGTAGCCGAAGAAAACTGTAAATAAAGAATAGCTTATTAGTTATTATAATAGTAGTATATTATCACACTCATTTTATAATTTGGAAAATTTAATAATAATTATTGGCATTTTATTATTTCATCATTCTATCATTTGTAATAATTGTCGTAGTTATTTATTTGTCATTAATTATATTATAAACTATTGTATGAAATTATTTATTAGACTATATACAAGTAAGTTATATTGATTGAAGTTAATATATATGTGGAAAATGATCATGAGGAGAGGCATTTAAAAAAAATATGCTACTAGCATATTTTATAACAGTTAAATCTTTTTTTTCTATTTAACAAAATCCTCGTAGGTACTACATTAAATATTAAAAAAAAACATCGAAATAGATTTGATGTTATCGATTTATCCGCTTTATATTATATACAATTATTGTAATTACTCCAAGCAAATTAAGTATAATTAGAGTCTCCAAAATTTATTAAGTATATATAAATATATAATAATTCAAATCAATTAATTAATTAATTAGTCAAGCATAAAAGCGGCACGGCCGTATCATCCTTTTCTCGAAGCAATTTGAGTTTTTAAGAATTTGAACGGGTCAAATTTCTTAATTTTGTCACTCGCTGACTCACTGATTATCAAAATTCTAAGGCACTTCTAGTAGACCTAGAAGCTTCAAATTTTGCACCAATATAAAAACAGTAACCAATAATATATCATAGAAAACAATTTTATATTTGCAGTTTGGTAAGAAGTGTATTATGGATTTTGATTGAATGTCTGACTGAACTTTTTCGTTGTTTAAGTATTCAATTGGATGAATACATACATAGAATAGAAAATAATTATATAAATGTAATAAAACGAAAGAAAGTAAAACACTTATAAAAAAAAATTGAGATCCCACGAAAAACATTAACGTAAATTTAAATACAAAAGTAATTGTAATTTTTTCTTTATTTCTTTCCTATGTAGGTAAGATTTTGTTCAGTTAATAAACACAACGTACTTATATAATATATGTTATTTAATATTATGAATTTGAATCATATCGTTAGTGGTTTATTTTATTATTTATTTATTTGGTTTAACAGTTAAAAATAACTTGGAAAATTTATATTGTTAAGATGTTTTCACATAATATTAAATGGAGCTTTCGCGTTTTGTACTGAAACTTGCCCAAAAGCCTAGTTTAGATATAATTTATGTTATCGGATAATATGGTAACTACGTAACGTATTATCGTGTTAAAGGTAACATATATATATAATTTATGAGCTTTGCTTAAGAATAGGAACGCATTAATATTACGTATGGCCAAGATAAACCAATCACACGATTTCTAAGCAAAAAATATAATAACGGAGTTTTATAACTCAATTTAAATTACGATTGAAAATTTTGAAACTAGTTAAGTTCCTGAACTATAAAAATACACCCAAATCTAACAAGTTTGAAGCGATCAAATAATATCTATTTAATATAATGCCTACATTAAGTCTAGTTTTGGTTAAAACAATATTGCATAAAAGTTAGGTAATCCTATTGTTATTTAGAAAATATTTTATGATTGTAGTCATGCATTTTTAAGTCCAGTAGGACATCTGAAACATTTTTTATGTCTAAACGATTTATAACAAAAACAAAATTCATACCAGCCACGAGAAATATTAACAGAGCCGCTATCCACATCGGTAAATAGGACGGTCCATCGTCTACATTGAAATTATCTCTAAATTTCATCGATAGTTTTGAAGCTAAGGCCTCTTTCAGTTGACTTACGAACATAGCTTTATCTGTCTCATCCATATTGTCATATCTTTTGAGAACATTCCCGATTTTTTCTCTAATCTCTTCGGATTCTTCATCCCCAGGAGTAGTGGCTACAATTTTTTGCAGCATCGATAGAACGTCGGCATTTTTTACCGCTTCAGTGACTACGTCGCCTAAATTCTGTTCCTCCATTATCTTTGAAAGAATTGAATTTGATTTTAATGTGTTTTTATATTAGGGCATGTAATTGAAGTTACTTTGTTGATGTAGGTATGATAATTTAGATTTGATCGAATTGTAATGACTTCGCTAAGCACCACCACCTTGTGGAAGCAACTCTTTCACGCGGTATTTCCAATGCAATATAACTTAGGATGCTTTAAGAAGAGAGCGTATCTCTTCGTAGTTATTGGAAGCCTACACAGAAATTAAATTATTTAAACATACCAAGCAAACGTATATTCAGATATTATCAAAAATTGCAATTGGACGAACTAAAGTTGGCTCTACATATTTTATAGTGGAATTTAACCGCAAATTATTTATTGTTATATAAAAATAGTACATGAACTAGATGCTTTTGCGGTTTTACCCTGTAGCAATATTTGGTTAAAAGTATCCTACAATCTTAATTAATCCACCAGTACGCGATAATTCAGCCAAATCCCTTGAGTAGTTTTGTGTAAAGTAGTATCAAAAGATCTTCTAAAACACATACAATTAACAAATGTATTGAATTTATTATTAGTAATGAGAATACTAGTAATAGTATTGCTAAAGATTAAAAAAAAACCTCTCTTCTTAGAAGATATTTGTACTAGTTTAATGGACTTAACACTTCAAAAGAAAGGAAAACTTACAATAAAAAGATTCACTACACTGTTTTGTTTGGTTACTGATAATTAATAAATCATAACATTTAAAATTGTATAACATTAGCTTTGGCTTCTAACCAATGATCGAAATATACTGCAAGCTGCAACAATGTTGCAGCTGACAAATATTGAATGGACCTAACTTTTTTTAGGAATCGAAAATATAACTCAATTTGCTGTCAAGTAGGTGTTGCTGAAAATCAGCACTGTGATGTTTAGCGCGGTTCAGCAAATACTGAGAAGACTTTCCTGGATCCCATATATCCATGTAACTATGTTCTACATTTTATTATAATTTTTCCCGGAAAATTGTTTTTTTCGTTTCTAAATTAAAGGTATAGTGAACTCTATTAAGGAAATTTTACGAATATTAAATAAACACATGTCTGAAAAATATTTGGACCCAGGCTAAGGTATAGAACAAATCAAGTACAAATAAATAGAAAGTATGAGGCTTTAGTATTTTATAGAAGGAAAGACGGTTCTAAATTTATATCTTTAGCGAATTTTTGCTAAAATTGCTACTATAAGAAGCCTACTGAATCATAAACAGATTTAGATTTTTAATATAAATATTAGATATAAAATTTTTGAATACAATTGTAAAGATAGCCGTTTCCATTGATACGTGGCAAAGTCATTTTTATATAAAAAATTACAACATATTAATATTAATTAAGCTGATAGTATAATCAAGCAACAAAAACAATTAGGTACAATCGCTATCCAAATTATCTTTTAACATTTATTGGCGCGTTTTGCCCGCGTAATTTCCGGCTGGCAACACTGGCTTAAAAAATACCCATACATGTTAACACAGGATCTAATCTAGACGCATGGCAAACTACCGAAATCCATTTAGTAGGTTTTGCGTGAAAGAATAAGAAAAAAACATCTATACATACAAACTTTATTTACCCTGGCTTCGCTCGCATATATTATACATGTATTATACTTACACTTAAACTTCCTCTATCTGATAAAAAACGATTTACGCATACATAGGGACAGACAGAAAAAAGCGATATTGTTTTATACTATGTTATGATATTATGCATATATTCAGTAACTTCAATTACATGGCACGGATAATTAATGTATTTTAAAGTGGAATAATCGGCAACACTCACCGAGACACCGACACCTTTTGATAACTCAATAATAACAAACCGAGATCTGTATTGCAACAATTTAAGTGAGATTAGGTATCGGGTGATAGCGGGCAATGTCAAAATAATATCAACTATTCTTATCTTCGACCGAAGCCAACTATTTTTATTTAAACCGAAGTTATACGTTTTATTTCAATCAGTTAAAATTTATAACTGAATTTTTTAGTATGGTAACATTTATTACACAGGCAACACTAAACCTATTCGTTTTATTTCGTATCCATGGTCAAGAAATAAATTAAAAAAAAAACGTTTTATTTCGACCAAATGGGACACATTTTCAAATAAAAAATATCGACCAGATAAAGTCACTAATCGTAATTAGATTTTTAGGTAATTTTTTAAATGATTATGGCAACATTTATCACACCGTCATAACTGTGCATGTTATAAGTTAATTTTGTTTTAAACAGTGAAAGTTCTTCACTTATCGTAATATTTTTTATCATGGAAACATTTATCAATCAGGCATCACTATATATATGACAAAGTTTTTTATGAACACGAAAATCTCCCGCACTGTTAAACAGAAATTAATGTAGTTTGCACATTCACTTAATGAAAGATTTTTTCGTTTGTTAAATTCAATCCAAGAAATTACTTATTATTTTTACATTTAGGAGGTTTCGTATACATTTTATATATGAAAATTAAAATTATTTATACAGAACTCACTCGCTGGTGAACTATAAAACGGGACTTAGTCTAATGAAATAACTTTTAGTTTAAAAATAACGTAGTAGGCGCCATATTGTTATTTGGGTATTTTTGTCCTAAAGCATTCCGTTCGACTAACCCTATGTAACTTAGATGCAATTTTTAATATTTATTTTTCACTATTATAATAGATAATTTAATAAAGTTGTTATGAAATTTTCTAATATTTCATTAACCCCCGACGCAAAAAGAGGGGTGTAATTAGCTTGACGTGTCTGTTTGTCTGTCTGTGGAATCATAGCTCCCGAACGAATGAACCGATTCAATTTAATTTTTTTTGTATTACCGGTGTTTTACGGGCGAGTGTTCTTAGACATGTTTGATGAAAATTGATTGAGCCGTTTAAAAGTTTTGGGGGTTTAAAGTGGGGAAGAAAAATCGAATGTCTGCAAATATGCTCGAGTGGGGTATCAAATGAAAGATTTGTTTTGGTTGTTGACTTGTTTTGGTCAGGGGTTTATGACATACTAATTATGGTGATGCATTGAACTACTGAATCGATTATAATCATTTACAAGGAATACACATTATTATCAAGTGTCTTAGCTTTTAATAATCCCAAAAATATAAAAAATAAATCGAATTGAATTAGACGCAAGATACAGATATTTATTATATTCATAATACGAGTATTACGAGTAGGTATAATTATTTTTATTAGTTATGAATATTTCCTCCTTATCGTTTGACAAAATTTTTAATTCATCATATCAATCTTTTTGAATGGAATTAAATCGATACCGTATCTTCGAAGTCGATTGATAAAAAAATAGACCGTTTTCGATAACATTTTTGATAATGTATCAACTATTGACAAATATTGTTATTGGTAATTTTCAAAACAGTTTCATATTATTATTTTATTATTATTATTATTATAAGTTTCGCGAAAGTCTGCGAAGGTGTCAGTGACCCCTACCCGCTGCTAAGACGAAACACAGTATTGGTCGGTATAAGTCCGACATAACACATTTCCTCTTCCATGGGTGTCTTATGAGATATGTCCTCACTATAACAATATAAATCCACTACTATATGTAGCCTGGATACTGCAATTATTAAACTTTAAATTTTTCATGGATTCGTTCCTTCTGGAATACAATAGAACCTCATTATTGAAAGTTCTAGGGCACTGTAATCTTTGTTTACAATTGGTAGATGCAAACGAAAAATATGTACGTGCTCAAATTGCTTAGCTCCAAATTATTTAACTTATGAAGGGTTCAATTATTCGAGTTTGCGAAATTTTTAACTTATTATTTATCTGACAGATGATCTTATCGATCTAGCTTTTAAGATTTTGTCATTTTAAAATATATTATTTTACAGTGAATTAGGTTAACTACGAATACTTCACAACTTTAAGCTTATATATGTCACCGGAAAATAACAAGAACAGCAAATTTATAAATTTCCTAGGAAATTTATAAACCTTCGTAGGATTCTAAATGACAGATAAATTGTATTATTTTACGGCCACATTTTCGCAAATTTGTCAATTTGCGACGTCTCGTGGTAAATTAATCAACTAACGAATATCCATTCATAAGGTTCTAAATAGTTCGACCAATCACAGAAAAGCTTTTAATTTTACGCTTTTTTAAAATACGTAAAATAACACACTGCTCTCTGATTGGTTGATGTTGACAGTTCAACCGATCAGAGCGCAAATGACGTTTGTTTATTGCTTACTTATTATTTTACGCTAGTAGCTAAGTTCGGTAAATGTGGCCCTAAAATAATACAATTTGTCTGTCGTTTAGAATCCTACGAAGGTTTATAAATTTCCTAGGAAATTTATAAATTTGCTGTTCTAGTTATTTTCCGGTGACATATATAATTCAAAGGTAACTGACTGACATAGTGATCTATCAACGCACAGCCCAAACCACTGGACGGATCGGGCTGAAATTTGCAGTGCAGGTAGATTTTATGGCGTAGGCATCCGCTAAGAAAGCAATTCCCGAAATTCCTCTGGAAACGGGAATTAGCGGGAAAATCCTTTTGTATGAAAAATCTAAACTGGTTAAGTTAGACGCTTGAAATTTGGCATGTAGGAACCTTAGTAAACTTATTTATATGAAATTCCACGCGGACGGAGTCGCGGGCAACAGCTAGTTAAACATATAAACTTGACGACCGCTTGTCTTGTGGTAGCACAACTGCCTTCTGCGCGAAGGGTCGTGGGTTTGATCCCCACACCGGACAGATATATTTGTCATTTACATTTGTATTTTCTGAGGTTTGGGTGTTGCTATGTATTGTATGTATGTATTTACAAAAGAAAAGTACGTATATGTAATTTATTCCGTTATCTAGTTGCTATAACACAGGCTCTGCTTAGCGCTGGACTGGATGGGGCTCTGTATAAATGTCCCGAAATATATGATTTATTTTTTAAATGTATGGACTTTTATATTTTATACACCTCCCTTACAGCGTTTCTTAGCAGATAATAAGTAGCCTATGACCCTTCTTAGGCTCTAAACTATCCCCTACATGAGTACCAAATTTCATTACAATCGGTTGTGTACTTTTGGCGTGAAAGCGAGACAGACAAACAGATTTACTTTTTAATATATAATATTAGTATGAATAGTCAAATTCAGAACTTCCTATAGTAGTCCGAAGTATAAAAACATAACACTCCTTTGGGTAGTCGGTTAAAACAGAATGTCGCCCTCCAGCCATCTGGTTTATAATGTAATGGGGGTCTGCGCGTCAATTAGTGTATACTGTATTTCACTTTGACTTTTCACTTTGACTTTTTTTAAAACATGCAGATGCTTAAATTACTTAAAATTACTTTATTTACTTGAAACCATAAAATTATAGACCGAATAATATTTAATACTAGCTGATGCTCGCGACTTCGTCCCCGTCGGATCTATTTCTATTATTATGTTATAGTGAGTCAATCTTAGAAGATAGACATATAATGTCGCGGACTTTTTTTTGAGCATTTAAAGACGAATAATTCCTTTATACATATTATTTTTGAATCTTGAACCGTTTTCGCAGCGCACGCAAAGGAAGCCCTCAAAGATGAATAATTTTC
>DWAJ01006497.1:0-10311 GCA_018238005.1 Eurema mandarina | reverse complement strand
GCAAAATATCGGGAGAGTTTAGGCTCCATTCACCAGGTGTATAAATTGACATAATAAGTTTATTATATTTGCTGCTACGGAACCCTTTGTGCGCGAGCCCGACTCGCACTTGGCCGGTTTTTATTATTTTAATAACGTATATGTATTTATTTTTGATGGTGAATTCGTTTTAAACTTTCTACACTTTAGTAAAATTATTTTTAATGGAAATGGTAGATTATAATTATTCAATTTTGAACAGCCTGAAATGAAAAGTAAAGAGACAAGAAATAGGCTTCAATCAATACTGGATTAAATTTGAATGCTATTTCTTATTACAGAATAGTGGTAAAACTCATTAAAATATGACAAGAAATTGAAAACGTAGATCAAGTTCCACTTATCTTGGCTTTGAATAACAGAAGGATGCTTTTTACGAGATAACTCTGAATAAATTTGATTATTTAAGGATTTCTCGAGGATATCTAGTGCTTGTTATCTATTTGATCGTCTTGAAGAGATAAAGTTAACTAGATATTAAATTATATATAATCTATAACATTTAATAGATTTTTCAATTATAATCATCACACAAAGACGATCTTACGTTTAATGACAGACAATTCTAAATATTTACTTTTTATGACTAAAACCTTCTTAAAGAAAACCTCACTGGCCGGAGATAAAAACAGAAATAAAAAAATGTACTTCTAAATGTCTAACTACTACAGACTAACTAGAAAGTTCGACCTAACTATACTTACTTGTAACGTGTTGGTGGCGTGGATCGTGATTACATTACAAGTATAGAAGCTTTCTAGATGATGGATTCTCCTATAATAAAGTTATAAACTTTGTAAGGGAACCTTTGCAGGCGTTATTAGGTTTCCTGAAGCACTATACACTATGTTAGTGTCCCGTTAAACGTGGTAATGTTTTTATTAGACATTTTTTTGGTAAATTATAATTAGCTGTCTTAAACATTATCAACAATAACTAGTGATGAAAGTAATATATAATTAAAGCAAACACCCATAAAAGTAGGAAAAAAATTCAGCCTCAATTCGCACTATCTATAAATAATTCAAGAATGCAATTGCACATATGAAATGCAATTTATATCCGAAGTCTTTTCACATAAAAGTGTTCGGCTTAACGGCTCCAGTCCGACCTAGCAGGATATTGAAAATGGCAAAATACCCCACAAAATGTGGCTAGCAAGCCATGCTCAATCTTTAAAATAGATTTTATTTTTATCTCAGGGTTTTAAAATTCTAATGCGTTAATTGTGAGTCTGCTGGTTTTGGTATTGTTTTACATTTATGAATAGAATTTGATTTATTCTTAATAAGGTGCACTTTAATATTTAAATAAAGTATAAAGATGTCTTTATTCAATTTGGAATGAATATGAATTTAGGATCTCCTAGTTATTGATATTTGAAAACTATAAAATTACAATTTTATTTCCTAACAGAATTTATAATATGAGAACATTCTATGTTTTCAATATTAATTAAGTAATATCAGATGTTAATAGTTTTTTATTTCTTTTATTGATAATCACTTTTTTGAAAACCATTTTCAGTAATTGTTAAATAATCATCCAAGCGTTCCGCTACAGAAAGAAAATAATATCTTTTCCGTCATCTTTTAAAAACTTTTTATGAATGGCCTAGCCTTTTAGCCAAGATAGCAAGATTTGATGAGAATATTACGTGTCATGAAAAGGCTGTGACATTAAGAAAAAAGTCCTTTGTAACGGCTGACTGTACTAGATACCAGATTTTCGTACTTTATCAAAATGATATATGTTCTATTGGAATGGGACGCAAAGAAACTAATACGTGTGAACTGAAGAACGATAAGAATTTGAAATTTATTTAACATATTTGAAGAAGTAAGATTGCTTCGTATCAAAATTGAACTAATATTTTTTAGTATCGAATGTTGTTATCATCAAGAAAGATACTTTAATAACACTTCTTCAAATTATATGATGGAGAATATGTCGCGTTTGTCTCTCTCTTTGTGATGAACCTATAAAAACTATTGTATAGATTTTCATGCGTCTGTCACCATAACATATATTGATGGTTAAGATATTATTATTTAGACAACCAAAACGTAAAACTTTGAATAATGATTAAAAATTACACTAAGACAATGTACGTCTTCTAATACTGGCCCATATCAATAAAACGAAAGTTTATTGAATTGATATTCCTATGTTGAATGCGGTTACATTACAATATTAATCTCCCCAGTAACAACAATTAAAAGGCTGAATAATCTGAAATTCCCGCAGTTTTGATGCTTTAACAGTTTCCGAATGAAAGAGCACGTTAATTTTCGGGCTAAGAAATGAATTATTCACAAACCGAAATCGTTTTAAATTACAAATTTTCAACGAGTGCTATTCTTTACAAATAAGGAGTTAGCTTGTTTTAATTTTGTTTTACTGAAACTGAATTGTATACTCTGTATATTAAATGTTATGTTTATATTAACAATTTGCATTTAGAGCAAAGCTTATGTTTGTTTTTTGAGTTTTAGTATAGTACTTAGTTTTAATTAAGCAACTTTCGAACGTTATTTTTATGATCCTTCTGGTTCTTTGTTTAAACATAATTTCAAATTATAAAAAGGAAACGGTCATTAAAATTATTAAAACTTCGTGCCTCTATTGATGATTATTTTAATCGAAAATGAAAAGTTTCACTTGTATAAATATACGTAAATATATCCTTTAATTTGATTTTTTAGCGAAATAAGTTTCATAATCGTTTCAATAGAGTCAATAACAACAGCGTCACATACAAACAAATTCGCTGCTTCGAATTATATTACATCTTTTACTTATTTAAATGAAGTTGATAAAGTCATTATTATGTAAATTAATAGAAGTGTCGCACTATGTTAGGCAATGAACTGATAAAACTGCCACGTTCAGATGTCACTAACATTTTCTCATACATAATATATTTCCATGAGGTATTGAATTTAATTAAGTATGGAGCTGAACTATATTATATTACTAGCTGTTGCTCGCGACTCCGTCCGCGTGGACTTTCATATGAACTTTGACTGATGATGATTATAATTATGTGTTGTAACAAACCCGTCTTTGTATACTATACATTTTAGGCACATTGTTGTAGGCAATAAAGCTGGATCTAGGGATGATTCAATAGATGATATTTCGTTAGTATCTATTATATAAAAAACGTTAATGTTACTGTAATATTTTATCATACATATTTTCATAATTCGATTAAGTATGAAGATATTTAATGCAATAGGGCTAACAAATTGAAAGAATATTCTTTCGATGCACCAACAGTAGTATCTACGACCAGTCGAACAGCTGACTGACCAACCAGCTACATCCTAAATCCCGAATAAAAACCAAAAGCGCGATTCAGAACTCAGCGCATAATTACCGGTAGCTACGATATTTGCGTTAAAAGTGGGATGAAAATGAAATATAATAAATATGGGTTCGATACAGTTACAACAATAAGGTGATATATATTTTCTGCCACGTCTATCTAGAATCTTCATAACATAGTAATAAAATCATTTTCCTAGGAATTTTTTCAATATCAAATTCGTAAGTGAAATAATAAAATGGCATCGCAATATTACTCCTTGTTACGTTCTTAGCTCGACTTGTAATATACTCACAGTACGTCAAAAACAAAATGTTACGTTCCTTGTTTTGTAATAGTCAATCATTGTTTGTTAGGTTAATGTATCCATTTATTTGTATATCGCGAGCAAATGGTATGAAAACATTTCCAGTAGAAGCTTTTCCGTGTTGAAGCCCGATATTTTTCGTTTTACCTAAGGGAAACCTCATTTAAATGGGTCATGTTCCACTGCTAGTAAAATATAGTCATTTTTTCTCCAGTTTTTAGTTGCATCGTACTGCAATCGTTTGCCACCGCAACAGATATTTATAACTACATTTCCGACTACCACATTAATAATGTTTACATAGAAAGTATTTCGAAAAGTTATAATAAATAAACAATAAAAAGAAAATCCTGACACATTAAAAAAATATTTATGCGTAAGTCATATTCTCCATTTCATTAGTCGGGCCCTTTCATTTGACAAGTATTTAATAGTTATACAAGGGGGTTTTGTAAAATATGCTATTCGTTATTTTCTGGTGGCGGCAATTTGTATTGATTTATATCGAACATAACTTTCTAATTCACCTTTCAAAAAATCGATACGACAACAAAGAAAAACAAACATAGACACACACGTCTGGGGTTAAAAATATATTGCAGTAGTTGTAAGTAAACTAAAATAAACAAGCTAGCTCTTAAAATAGCCCTGAAGGATTCTAATTAGAGTAAAGTAACAGGCGCTTTTAATAATCAATTTCTTGTTTAATACAATTCTGAAGGCTTTTATTCAATTAAGTGTCTTTGTAATATAAGCCGCGGCGTAAAAGACGTCGCCTTTTTAAATGAATTCAAAATTAAAAAGTGCCTTAGAAGTTGTAACACTTACTTTAAATACTTTTGGTTTTAAATGAAAATATTCCAAAGTATTGCCACCAAAGCTTAAATCTTCATTGATATTTTGATGGATGTCACGATACTTAATTCTAATATCAAATTAATAAGTAATAACTCTGATAAATTTACGTTGTCGGGTACCCGTTTAACCATTCCCATAAGTCCAGATTTTTCTAGGTATAATATAATCTTAGACATTTCGGATTTTGTGTGCCTCTTCCATAAAGTATCCCAAAACGATTTATCCACTACTTTCCACCATCATCGTATTTTATACCTTATAATATTACCATAAGTTGGCGATATTGCATTCTTTGCATTATGTTATATTCTTTGTTCTTTTTCGGGGTCTGGGCCGCTTAAATTTGAATTGTAAATACGCATTGTTCGATACCCTGTTGCTTTCATAGCTTACTAGGAAATTTTGCAATTATCTCGTCTTATAAAACCCTTTATTCTCATAGTTATGATTTAAAATTTCTAGTAAAATAAAGATTTAATTTAACTTTAATAACACGTTTATTTGAAGTCAAATAGTCTTAAAATAGGAATTGATTTAATGAACGTTAACGTATTAATCTGTTCCCGTACACGTACATTGAAACAAAATTATTCTCAAGGCAAATGAAGGGTGAAAGTGAAGTCGGTATGTAATAATGGTGCGTAATAAACAAGACTGGGTTTGCGGCGGGACACGGGGCAGCCGCAGAGCTGTGTGGTAACTCTATACCCTATATCAAGCTAAATTGTTCATATCCTCGCGATACTACCGCCCTAGTACACTGTGTTTCTGATAAGGGTTCGCTTTGTAAATGAACTACGAAATTAATTACGCTAGATGTGATAGAGATTCAGTTCGAATTAGGACGTGAAAAGCTAAGCTTATAAAAACAAATGAGGATGTATTTCTATGTAAATAGTTCTGCCATAAATATTTTTGCTTAACATATAACGTAGTCATATATAATATAGGTGATTCTAATTGCCTTTTCAGGGATAGAAGCAAATATGTTATCAAGTAATTAAGATTGAATGACAAGGTTTGGTCTAAGCAATGATAAAGTTTGGAGCGAGGTTATCCGAAATGGATAGCTGTTGACAATATCGAGGCAGCTGAATACGGGAGGCGAACGAGTGTTTGTACTGGAAAGTGGGTAATTAGATTCCCACATGACGTATCTAGTTGTTTAGTATTCAGCTTCAAGTTTAGTAAGTGTTGGCTTGTAAAGGAAGTTACGTAGTAAAGTAATTTGAAAGTGTGGTTTAGCTTATTTAAAAAGAGATCGATAGACTTAACGGAAAACAAACTTACTAAAAAATATTTGGTGCAATTTAGTAGTGAAAAGTACTTTGAGTTCATTATTCATTAATAGCTATAATATGCTTGCGATTGAAAAGGAATCTTCGTAGTTTAAAAACCTTTTTAAAGTTTCATGCTTACATAAATGTTATACCACATGACTGTTCTGTCATCTAGCTTAGACCATACACAGAAACTCTAACTCTAAATAATAATACAATGCATATACGTAGAGATAGCTTTATGAATTACAGACATAACTCATCGTTGTGGTTCAATATATATCAACCTAGGATGCTATAATAATACTATAACATACATATGTCACACGTAGTTTTTAATAACGCAATTGTCACGATCGAAATATTGTGCTATCTCGCCACGAGTCGACAATAAAATGAAAGCGAAACGTGCCGTGTTTCATAGGACACGCTTGTTTAACATTTGTTGTATCAATTTCTTTAGCAAATCTTATAACGTGATATTATGTTTAAAAAATATTATACTGCGAACGCTATATTGAATTGTTTTTTCGTAAGCAGAATATTGTTTTAAGTCTATTTGTTCACTATAACTCCCTTATTAGCTTAAATAATTATTATATGTCTTCGTGTCCTCTCGTCACGAATAAAACGATGAAACAACATTTGTTTATTAATATATTTTCAACTCAATTACCAACTATATAACCTGTGATCTAGTCAAACAACAAGAAGTGTGACTTTTGGAGTTTCTTCATTAATTGTATTCAATGTCGCAACTATTTAACAGGATGCAATACTCCCGTAGCTTTACGGATGATGGAATTTTGTCAAGAAACTTGAACATCTTTATACTTTGAAGGCAGTATATTAGGCCCTTATTCCGTAAAAGAACAGACACGTATATTGCAAATACTAAAAACCTAAAATTTCATTATAAGTTCTCCCTTATTCAAAATGTACCTAACACATAAATGAATCACAAAGTTTTACAGACAATATTGACAGTTCTAGTTTGGCTATGCAAATGCTGTAATCGGTTCGACTGACGTCACAGGACGTTACGTATGCGCCAATCACAAACCGAATCCTGCTGCATATTAATGAAAATTACAACCGAAATATAATAATTTATTTACCACACAATTGATGTGTGAAACTCAATATATAAAGTCGTATGCTGAAATATACGGTTTTTTTTTATATAATAGGGGGCAAACGAACTGGCGCGTCACATGATGGAAAGTGATCAGCGCCGCCCATGAGCACTCGTGATGTCACGAGTGTTTTGCCGGCCTCTTAAGGATAGGTACGCTCTTTTTTTGAAGGTCCCCAAGTCGTATTTGTTCGGGAACACTTGTTCCCGAACGATTTTTTACCATAAGAGAAATTATGTTGCCTATGAATCGAAATGAATTAATTAATATTAATCACGATTTAAAATTCGTACATTTTATTTGCCTGGATGAGTCACATAAATTATATTTTAATTTTTAATGCAGTTACGAGTCCTAGCTCCATGCACAATACATGCATAATCTTACTTTTGCATCACTCCAGCTAATAAAAAAAATTCAATAAATGAAATGTTTGCATGACCCTCGTTTAGCCCTCATAAAAAAGACATTAAAAACCGATTCTTTAGCTACTTTACACTAGTTAATCAAATATTAGTAATAAATCTAAGCAAACAAAACCATCATAATCGTTAAGAAGCACAGACAGCTCGAACTAGGGAGGGTATGCAAATGCAGTAATCGGTTCGAGTGACGAAACGAGATGTCACGTATGCGCCAATCACAAAGCTAAATCCTCTGCTGCATATTAATGACATTTGCTTCCCACATTTTCGGCAAAATCTTTTGAGGCGCGCTTGATTGAATTCGACGAAATTCAAAGGTAGCGTCAGCAAAATTTAGGCCTTATATTAGATATTTAAACTTAGGGTTTCTTTGCGTTTATGTTGTTGTAAAAGTTAAGAATATACGATTTCTGCTAAAAATGTAGTTGATAGAAGAAAGTACATATTTAATAATAGTGTTCCAAGAAAATATAAAAAGCTATAGTGAAAAATTCGTAAATGTAACAACTGATTCACTGTGTAAGCGCCATCCTATTTCAATTATATGTATTTCTATCATATAAACCTATTCTGCCAGGAAAGATTTTTCTTTAAAGATTCCAAAATCACCTTCATATTATTTATTTTAACTGGCTGGATTTAATACATAGTAAAAGAAAAAGTATTTTCTATAAGTTGTATACTACAAAACTTCGTAACATGTTACAACAGAATCGCTGAGTAAGTGACATTGTTGTTACCGTTTAAACAATATCACGCGTGGTTGTGACAAGCTATGCTGTCTAACATGCTTACTAAGCAATTCCGGTGCACGTACCACGGTACAAACGAATACAAGATAAAAGTTAATAGGTTTTTGCTCAAATATTATACAACTAAAATATTTTCACACTTTCGAAAATATTTATATAGACGCTTATATGCTTATATCTATAAAAATAAGTAACAGATTTTCATGCGATTTTTTTATTTAATAGAGTGATTCAGAGGAAGGTTTATATAACGTGTATAAATGCAGATAAAACCCCAGGGCATGGATAGTTTAGTAATATTATAAAGAAATATATTACAAGCTTATATTTAGGCCTATATTCGGGTCTACCTATTTTAAATGATTTGATCAATATAATAATAATTATAGAATTATAACGATATTTAAACATCAAAGACCACACAACTATAATAGTTCATGCTGTAACAATGCTAGGAAATAAATAGAAGGCTTCTTTTCAAACGTATTCATTTTAACTCACACAGCTGCGTTTTAATCTCGTATCGCATGTCCTATATTTGCTTCAAATTTAATACAAGCACATTCAGTGAGATTAATAGTGCTTTGTTTACAAGTATTCGTAATGAAAATCTTATTGGGTTGGAGAAATGCCTCATTAGTGCTAGGTAAATAACGTCACAGTTCTGTAAAGGCGTGATTTATTACGTGTACTCAGTTGATGGGTATGAACAATGTTCTCTAAGAGAATTATACTATGAGCTTAAAATTTAGGTTAGTGTTACGTCTTTTAAGATAACACTCTGGGGTAAAATTTATTCATTATAAGTGGGATTGCGTTTTAATTGTGTAATAAGTTAAGTTGATTAAGCGATAATTTTAGAAATGCGGCAATTGTCTGCGGTGGAGTTTCTTTTTAATAAAACGGTTATTTTCTGTACGGTTAAAAGATACTAGATGACTTATAATTTACCTATACGTACACTTACATACATTTAAAATATAATTTAATATTGCGACATTGTTTACTAAAGATAGATTGTAATGGCCTACATATTTACAGAATATTTATTTTAGTAAGACTATAATAAATCTGTAGCAACATAAAATACTGGCAGTTTAAACAGGCTATCAATAAAAAAAAAGTTTGGATTATACAAAAGAACACCGTATAGAATTAGATCTTAAACATCACTAAAACCATTCGTGTCTATAAAGCTTGTCAGATACAAAACGTATTACATATTTATATAAACAAGGATAACGCGAAGGAAATTTCCATTTTGAAGCCGTAACTTCAAGACAGTTTGCATCACGTTTCACTTTGTTAAAGAGCAGGTGGCTCTTGAAATCTTTCAGCTGGAAACGGAACGTATAATGCATATTTTATAAAAATGCCGTTGTCTTCGAGAACTTTGTACGTGGTCAATGTATATTGTATTCGGTTGCATTATACAAAGTTTGGTTATGTATTGCTCGATAACGGAATGGCGTGTTACACGCATTGGTCAGGATTAGTACAGATTAAATAATTGTTCCGTAAGGTATTAGTAACTAAGAAATAGCGGCCGACGTATTCAATATGGCCGCCAAATATTTCTTGCTCATTGTGTTGTTTTTATATAATTAATGCGTTTTTGTAAAAGATCCTAATTGTACACATATAATACTTACATTTTTATATTTTGAATATCAAAAAGGTACTATTTAAAAAATTATATAGATTTTTATTAAACTATTTTACTAGGCCCTGACTTTTGACAGCTTTTGACACTGTAATTTGACATTCGAATAACGAATAAGGAGATCGTATTGTCAAGAAAGTAATTCGAAATTTTAAAAACACAATCCGAATGCACAATATTAAATCCGCTTTCATCTATTTGTGTTGTGATGCAATTGTTTGTTTTCATTGTTTACTGAAAATATACACAGATTACAAACAATAACAGCTGTGGATCCACAGCATAGACAAATATGAAACGCGAACAATTGTGTCTTATGCATCAGTTTGTTACAGCTCAATAATATTTTTGATATTGTGAGACAATTTTTAGAGAACGAAATTTTTATTTTGACGTAAAACATCTTTAAAATCGCGCCGAATAATACGGGTACCAGGCTTAAAAAGTGGAACGTAACGAAAAGGTATATCATCGTACTTTAATAATTAAAAAAATATTTGTTCTTGGAACAAAAATGTTG
>DWAJ01006496.1:0-10312 GCA_018238005.1 Eurema mandarina | reverse complement strand
TTACTAGCTGTGCCCGCGACTTCGCCCGCGTAGAAAAGTGACATTGGGCAGTATGTTTTAAAATGCCTAACCCGCGCCAACAAGCGTTCGGCAAGTTCAACGTGATTCTTTAAATTGCCATAACTTTTTTATTTATCAACCGATTGACATGAATTAAACACAAATGTTAAGTGAAGCTTACCACAATATATAATTGAAAACCCTATCTAGATAGGATTAGCCGTTTCTGAGATTAGCGTGCACAAACAAACAGACAAAATATCCAAAAATCTATTGGGTTAATAAAGGTCTCCTATAATATTTTTTCTCATATATCTTCCATGTACAGACAGCGACTCGTTACGTTTTTATTATATATGTATAGATTTGCAAAGCCGTGTGTTGGTACCAAAGTATGACACATGACTATCGCAATAAGATATTCTCTGGAAATACCAGTCTATTGTAGAAATTACGATATCGGCCTAGATTTGACGGATGTAGTCTTGGGTTTACCATTTTGAGCAATATTTTGAAGGTCCTTACACGAAAGAATTAATTATTAACTTATTTTACGTCGAGGTTAGGGTTTTTTTTTATTACAATTATTTCGTAAGAACTTTAAATTAAGATAAAAGAAACTTGCAATTCTCGCTCCTGCTACTTAGTGATTCACACAAAAAGTTTTATAAAGCTTTGAATATTTAGTTATTAATTTTAATTTCGATTTTTAACATTGATATATAGTGGTATATAGATCTCTTTGTATATATATATACTAGAGTAAAAAATAAAGATTTTGTGTGTTGTTTTCTTGTAATATTACTACGATTCTAAGCGTAGTTTTCATTCCATTTCCGGTGTGGAAATACCGAGATAAAATTCAGCGAAATCTGTTCTGTAGTTTTTACGTAAAGGTGTATCAAGCGAATCACTCTATCTAATAAAAAAACAGCATGAAAATCGGTTGTGTAGTTTTAAAGATTTAAGCCTACATAGGGACAGACGAAAGAAAGCGACTTTGTTTTATACTATGTATATTTTTCTTTTTCTCTCAAATAGATATGTTCACTTTGTGTATTTTTATATACATTTAATTACGCGAAACCAATGAATATTCATATTACTTCTCGAGAAAGTAGGTATTTATGTCGGTCAGGTCACGTGGTGCGGTTTAGTCGGTATTAATATAATCGTACCTACTATTCGTAAAATTAACTCTCACTCGCTACGGAGATATTAAAGAAATATCTATTTTATTTCACACTATCCATACTAATACTAAAAATGTGAAAGTTTGTTTGTTTGTTTGTTTGTCCTTGCTTCACGCCGTAGCTAAGCAATCAATCGACCTGATTTTTGGGTATACAGTTAGTTGAAAAGATGGAGAGTAACATAACACTTTTGGTCTAAAAAAACATCAAGTTCAAAATGTTCTAATTCCACGCGCGCGAAGCCGGGAGTAAAAGCTTGTATTGTTTATAATTTCGTTCGTAAAAAGTGCTTATCTCTTGAATGTGTAGTCGAATATTGGATTTTTTTGTATAAGACAGTTATTTTAAGATGTATGATAACTTATAATAAACTTCATTACATTGATATGGGAAAATTCATTAAGTAAGAATCCTTTTATACTTGTAAGTAAATTCTAAGGTTCGGCCGATATATAACACGTATTAAGACAAAATTCAAAAATAATGTTTAACTGACTTAATACGACTATTTAATGTAGTGCGTTCCACGCCTAGGGGTGTGGGTTCGATCTCAGTGGAAAATTACAGTCGTAATTTTACATCTGTATACATCGGTCTAGGTGTAACTATGTACTATATGTATATGTTATTTATATTATTATTTGCCATAACGCAATTCTACATCTGAAACTAAGTTCGAAAAATAATGTTTTGTATATGATTACTTCAAGTCTACGCCTATAGAAGGAGAAGTCTATGCTATTTGTCCTGCTTAGGGCAACTAGATACGGGCTGGCAAGCAAAAGCATTCGACACAACGAGTATATAAATAAAAAACCCAGAAATATCCTACTAATATTATTAATGTGAAAGTTTGTGACTGTGGATTTTTGGATGTTTGTTACTCTTTTACGCAAAAACTACTAAATAGACTTGTCTGAAATTTGGCATGCAGATAGCTTTTACCCTGGATTAACACAAAGTCAAAGTCAAAAGTATCTTTATTCAATTAGGCTACATAAAGTAACGCTTTTGAATCGTCACGGTATTACAAAACATTTACCACCGGTTCGGAAGGCAGTCTCTACAGAGAAGAACCAACTTTATATACACTTTTTTATACAATTGTAAATATAAACAAAAACTTGACTATTATAATATTAATACATGAAAAAGTTCACTGTCCCACGAGCGTTAAGAAATATCATTCCAAGGGTTAGGATTGGATACTTTATATCCCAGTTTTCGGGAACGCAATTATGCGAGTAAAACCACGCGGCACGGCTAGTCTTTAATATTTGCTCTTCACGTCACGCGCTGGCGCCAGAGAAAGCGGTTACGAAATCATGTAAATGAATCACCTTGAAGATTTTGGGATAAAAAGCGAATGAGCAATTAACTCGTCTTTAAAGCATCGCCATTTTGACGATTGTTAAAAACGCATAACGGATATCCTTCATACGAAAAGGCGGGTCTTAAACATCTTTTTGATTGTATACAGAACTATAATAATATAGAAATTTATTCCGTGGGAGAAAATGTTGTTTTTTTTACTAATACGTATTAATAGCCGCGCGGTTTTACTCGTCTATTTTACGGTACCGTGTAAATACAGATATAAAAAGTATTCTATGTGTTAATTCAAGGTCGTATCTGCTTGCATGCCAAATTTCAGCCAAATCGATCGAGTAGTTTTTGGTTAAGAGCTTCACAAACTTTCACGTTTATAATATGAGAATAATATTTTTATTAACCGTATAGTCATAAGGTTCAATTATTTCATTGAGAAGAAGGTATATATTTAATTCTAGCTTCTCTAGGATCCGAATGTTAAATAAATATTTCAGGACATTTATACACAGCGCCATCTAATTCCAAGCTAAGCAGAAGCTTGTGTTAGGACAACTAGATAACGGATTAAATTACATATACAGACCCTAGAAAAATATAAATGTAAATTACAAATATATCTTTCCGGTGTGCGGATCGAACCCACGACCCTTCGCGTAGAAAGCAGTTGTGCTTCCACTACGCCAAGCGGTTGTCAAAAAGTAAAGTTCTAAGGATATTTCTATGTCAATAGAAATTTTTTCTCACACTCAAATATTCATAAACACATTTATAGCGTAGTTTTTGTTAAAACAATTGTATATTTATTATTATTAAAAAGTTAAGTTCGTGGGTTCGATTCCCACACAGGAAAAATATATTTGTTATTTACATTTGTATTTTTCTGGGGTCTGGGTGTTGTATGTATGTATTTACAAAAGAAAGTATGTATATATAATTTATTCCGTTATCTAGTTGCCATAACACAAGCTTCTGCTTAGCTTGGAACTAGATGGCGCTGTGTATAAATGTCCTGAAAATATTTATTTATATTTTTAACTGGTATGATTACATCATTACATGGTATAAGATAAATACGCTTTCTTCTGTCTGTCTCTATGTATGCGTAAATCTTTAAAAGTATGCCGATTTTTCATGCGTTTTTTCCATCAGATAGAGTGATTAAAGAGGAAGGTTTATGTGTATAATACATGCATAAATGCGGGTAAATCTGCGGGATACAGCTAGTGTTTTTATGAATTTTGACATATAAATATATAAACTTATGTCTGAGCCTGAATGCGAATATCTCTTCCCAAAAACATTTTAGAATTAAATAGCATTAAAAATCTATAGCATAGTAACGTTTTAAAGTTTCTTTGTAGCGCAAAGTTGACTCAAATTCGATGAAATTATTAGTGCTGGCAACACACTTACTACTACAACCTGGAGAATCCTTTCTCTGCGTTTTAATTTATTGTATTAACTCGAACACTATATACTAAAAGAAACATCGGTTTTTGCGTGAGTAAAATCGCAGGGCACTATTAGTTAAATAATAAGAATGAAATTAACTTCGATTTTATAATTATACAGAAGGTACAAGTCACAAAAGTATATTAACAGATTCAACAATACAAAAAAAATGTCATCTTGTCACGAAAATGTAAACATGATGAGCTTTGAATGTTTTTATATACTTCTATACTTGAATGTACCTAACATTAAAACTTAAAACCAACATAGAGTAAGCATTATAACACTTACCGTATTAAAATAAAACCTTCAACATAAAAAAAATGCAATATACACATTACACAACACCGAAAATAAAATTACAATAGCATTTAAAAATAGCACTTACCGTAATCCAGCAGCAAGCATTGAAAAAAAGCAAAAAAAAACATTAGTACTGTCAGTAAAAAAAATAGATGTGAGGAAGCAAGACATAGTTAGAAGAGCTAGAAAGAGAGAAATATATACAATAGTACCTGTGACGTCATTTCCTGGGACTAAATTTCTGGAAGCTTCTACCTATGTCTTGCCACACGACCACATCAGCTCTGTTAGTCTGTTTAGTCCCAATATAACACTGCATAAAACTAGCATTTTACCATTTTCGTTTTCTCTACCTATTGCTTACTCTGCATTGAGAAATTCGCTGTTCTGTCTACCAATAGCCTACTCTTTACGCATGTTAAAATCGTTTTGTTTTAAGATTGCTATGACCATTTTAAAAGATGTTCTAAATTAGAAAAACTTAAATGCTCGAATTATTATTATTAAGAAACAAAATAACTTATTTTAAGTACGTCTTAATTTTAATTTGACAGTTGAAAAACATCTACGCAAACAAGTTTGAGAGCTACTTAAATTTGATAAGCGTCTGATGCTTCTACTAAGCAATTTAAGGCGAAACGAAAATGTAAAACCATGCTAGTTTACGCACGTGTTTTAAATCCTTACAAAAACTTACTCTCGTCATTAATAACGGGACCGTAACTGAAGCCTTCGAGCGTTTCGATACTATTCGAGTCTTGTACTCCGAGCAAGCCAGACTTCGCTACTTTGTGACAACAGCTCTTAAGCAAGCCGCCACAAGAACCATCCAGAAGTCCTCCTTTCATCCAACAAGAGAAGAAAAACTCACAAGTCCCACCTTGAGGACATTCGTCTTCATACTTTCTATCCTTTTCAGGAATTTCTACGGTTTTAGTCTCGCTTGTTGTACTATCTATGTTCCTCCCCTGTCTATAGTTTGTACTCTGTGGCACTGTACTAGACGCGTCTTTGAAAATTTGATGAATTTTCGTTATCTGTGCGTCAGATATCGGTTTGAACACTGGCAACTCTGTCGCGTTCGGATACTCGTCGTAATTTCTTTTTATATATGGCACGTTCGTTTCTGTTTGTACGAACATTGCTTTTTGTTTGAATGGCATTTTTTGTATATGGAAGGCTTTGGTTCGAAACTTCATTCGTTTGACATTGACGTGAGCGTGATGTGGGTCGTTGGCATCTGTTTGAATTAGAAAAAAAAAGAAAATTGAATATTCTTTGTGGCCAGTTTTTACAGATAAGAAGAAAGTAGATTAAAAGATGCACCATCACCAAAGATAAATAATTAATTTATACCAATATGTACAGTGGGCAAGACAAGTAATTTTATATACAAATTTAAAAGGCTTCAAAGAAGTTGAGTTCTTATTAATCTTAAAAGTTAACATTTGAAGAAGATTTTACAACGACCTAGTTTTTAAAACCTAGCTTCAGCAAGTTATTTAGTTAGCTATATTTAATAAGTAATCACATAAATTACAAATAAAAGAGAAAATTAATTATGTTTTACAAATCGACAAGCTTAATAGACCTCTTTAAACTATTATTCCTCGCAACGCAAAACAAAAGTATCATACAGAAAAACAAATGACAAAAAATACACAAACACAATATTTAAAATGTAATCAATTGGCGACCTTATCTCTGAAAAGCTATATCTTCAAGACAACCAAGGCGGTAAGAAAAATTTGTCTTGAGGTAGACAAAATATAACTTAATAATATATTATGGTAATTATATGCAATAAAATTCTGATAAAATAATTTAATATTCTATCATAGTGCTATAAAAACGCAGATAGTTTCGCGGGCAAAAGTTAGTAGACTATAAAGTATAGAGACGAGCGCTAAATGGATTGAGCAATCGTTACTTTTCTCGGACGGTAAGTGGGCCTCAGTAAAGGTAGCGTCGGCAAAACAATCTTGCATTATTTATCTTTAATATAAAAATGAATCGCCACAACACGTGGGTGAATTTGGCCAATTATTTTTATTTAATATCCGTTGAAGTCCAAGGATAGTTTTTACGGTGAAAAAAAATCTAATAATTGCAGGGAAAAGACAGTTTAGACACAAGAAGTCTGTCGGAGGGCAGCCGTCTAGTTGGGTCCGCTATTTTATTATAACAATAAAACATTTTTTATATTGACTTTGATTGTATAGCTTGGTAACACATGGCTTATATAGTATATTGATAAAGTATATAGATTGGACGGTAATTATGCCATAAATACCCACATTTTTATAGTTAATACTGCAAGTAGAGAGATTTGATTAAATATATATATGAAGACGGAACAAAGTAGTTTTGATTGGTAGAAGTCAGACTATGTTCCTATAGTGTGCAATCTAAAATGGAACTAAGCACATTTATAAATAATATTTGATGCGTTTATCTATTAAAAATATCAATTGACTGTTTTATGCCTACAAAAGAAAGACGCATTTGTATTTTACTGTTGGATGAATATATATAATAATATCTGATATTTATGTGTATGTAATTTATCCGTTCTTTTTTTGCCATAACACAAAATCACCTCGACGGCGCCGTGTAAAAAGTGATGAGAAATATTAAGTATTAATTAGACGTTAAGTAATTACAAGTTAATTTTTAAAGAAAATTTTACTTAAAGCTGTTTCAGTCCATTTCTGACATAATATGGTGTCTCTATTCAGACATATGCGAGCATTTCTTTAATTTGTTTTATAAATTAAGTTTGTTATTCTTTAAGGTGTAATAAGTGTTGGTACATAAATAAATATTTCGTAAAAATATTTTTAAATCCATTAGACGTTTTCTGCTGACCGTACCGTCCGAGTTTCACTTTCACGATCGAATCGCGTAATGTTATACGATTACTCGCCATTGTAATATTACTATACATACATACATATTTCGTTCACAATATCTGGCTCCGCTCGACCGTGCATAACATACTGTTAGGAGTTCAAGTGTGCTTTAAGTAATATCATTTACTTGTTGCGAAAGAGTCCGCAGTTAGTCGTAATCCCGTTGTTTAGTTCAACGGTGGAACTTGGTGGGGTTTATGACAGTTTCAGTCATATAATATAACCTCAGTGTGACGTGTACCGACCAAAACCCGACCTAGATCCGTCTTACCGCAGCGGGTGGGGGTTAAGGACTCTGTCACAGACTCTTCTATGAAGGTAGATGTAAACTGCTGTTCTTTTGAGATTCAAGCTGTCGTAGCCAAGGCAATATAAGCTATTTAAACTGACTACGTAAAGAAACATAAGAGACATAGTTATATGCGAACTATTTGACAAGATGATCATACGAACGATTTAAAAATCCTGCTAATGAAATAGTTGACAAAGTTCTTTGCCGTATATGTATATTAAATAGTATGTAATAGTATTATTTTAAAAGACTTTAAGAAGAGTAAGAAATTAGATTTACAAAGAAGGCTGAATGCATTACTGGCATATGAAGTAAACTAAAAAAAAATAATTCTTCATTCCAAAAAATCACGATGAAGGTTGGTATATAAAGATAATATATTATAAAAAACATATTTGATACTGGCCTTTATAATTAAAAAAAAAAGTTGCTACATAGTAGTAAGTTCTAAACGAAAGAAACATGTCTATTACAATAATTGATCATAATTCTCAATCGATCCACGTGTGCATTAGAATTTCACGCCTGACTTACCGTCGAAAACTGCCAATTAATTATTGCCAGTTTATACATTCACTGTCTTAGCGTGTGCTTTAATCACTGGCAACATCCTTGAGCCACTAATTTGTGATAATAAACTGTTCTCGGTATTGCTAGATTTTAATAATGCAATCATTTTTGTTATGGTAACTACATTTTACTTGCACTAGGGATACTAATTATTTTAAGGGTATTATTGGTAAGTAAAAAAGTTATTAAAAATTGAAGTATAAGACATTTTTGATGGTAGTCGAAAAAATGTGGGTTCTAAATTGACGTGAATTAAATACAATTTATTATACGCTTAACAAAACGTCAACACTCTTGACATAAGAAAAATTGATAGTGTTTCGTAGCCTTACTGTAACATGATTTCTTCTTAAATAAGCGTGTATTTTTATATAAAACACGACATAGAAATTCAAATCAAATGTGAGTCCTGCTTAAATTTGAACTTCTTTAATTCGGCTGTTAGCTTTTTATTTGGAATGTGTTATTATATTTATAGTCAAACATAAATTAGTATTAATAATAGTAAAAACACTTTACTAACAAATCAAAGAAAAAAATACACATACACATAATACAATTTAGACAATTAACCACGATAATATTTTATTCACTTGAATTATAATTCAAAAACGGTTGTTCATTTTTAATTTAATCTATACTTCTATACTTTAATAAATAAAGCTGAAGAGTATGTTTTTTGTTTGTTTGAACGCGCTAATCTCAGGAACTACTGGTTCGAATTGAAAAATTCTTTTTTATTGAATAGACAACTTATCGAGGAAGGCTTTAGGCTACATAACATCACGCTGCGACTAATAGAAGCGAAGAAATAATGGAAAAACATATCAACGGGGACGAAGTCGCGAGCAACAGCTAGTATATAATATTAATAACTATATTTTTAGGAGAAAAGATCTGGTTTTACTTCATAGTTTAAATAGGTCCTAGTTTATTATATTATTATAAAAGAGACTACCTATATTTAATTTTTAAAATAAGAACATGAAATTTTCCTCTAAAAATAGCTAAATAAGTAAAAACTTGAACGCACTGAATAATGCATCCAAGTCAATGACTGCGCGAAAGAGACAGGGCATACAGGAAATAGGTAAATGAACGGGACGAATACACGTTTGTGTGTGCGTGCTAACATGTGACAGTGAAATCTTTCTTTTAAGAGGAAGCCTCATTTTCCTTTCGTTACAATATTTCTTAATTATTTTTTTTGTAAATAACTAGCGACCCCGGGTTTGCTCGCAATTATAATGCATGTATGTTCTCTTGCATCACTCTATCTATTAAAAAAATCGCATGAGAATTGATTTCGTAGTTTTAAATATCCAAGCATACATAACGATATATTCTTTTTTCAATAATTTTGTGTCGCGTTTTTTTGCGTAAAATATGTTTATTTTTGTATTCTTAAAAGCCAAATTAAAACAAGTATTTTCGGCTCCTTATTGGAAATAATTTATTTTTTAACTGATTTTAAAAATAAGGAGGAGGTTTTTCAATTGGACCGTCAATAATATGCTTTTTATATTATCACTAGCTGTGTCCCGCGGTTTTACCCGCGTCGTTCCCGTTTCCGGGGCAATACCGGGATGTAAGCTATACTATCTTTTAAGTTGGATCAAACTGCACACGGTGTGCAAATTTTATTATAATCAGTTAAGTAGTTTAGGAGTCCATTGAGGACAAACATTGTGACACGAGATTTATATATATTAAGATTAAGACTAGTACTAAAAACTCCAAAACTATGAACCATTAAATTTACAAACTAATTTATAACCTAAGTAAAGATATATTCAATCTACTTCAAGTTCAAGTTACAAATAAAACTTAGCCTTAAGAATGCCGTACTTCAACTCGCAATAACAGTTTAACGGTGCAGTACATTTGTAGCGACCGCTACTAATGCGCCCAGTTCTGAATCGCGCTTACGATATTTTTTAGACTTAGTATATATACTCGTTCAACTTGTCTTGTGGGTTAAAGGCCAGTCAGTTGTTCGACTAGTAAAGGATCTTGTAGATAAAAAATCTACCTCAATTCATTTGCTAAATTTCATGAGTGTAGAAACATACAAATCTTTTAATTAATTTACCGACTTTAAAAAGGAGGTGTCTCAATTATACCGTATACACGATTTTTAGTAGATAAGATTAGGAAGATTATTAATTATCTGTAATAACAATTCTTTACTTGTAAACATTTGAAATGAACTAATAATAAATTGATTTAGAAAATGGACAGACTCATTGTTACTTTTA
>DWAJ01006495.1:0-10314 GCA_018238005.1 Eurema mandarina | reverse complement strand
ATAAAATTTAAAAATCATCAGTCCTGAAAAAATACTAAAGAATTCGATTCACAATTTCTAATACAAACTTGTTATGTAAGAACATTCATATAGGCTGTGTCCATGTTGTTTCTTTATTATTTCTTCTTCCTTCGCTTTACTTAAGGGGATGAAGTTCATTCTGTTTTTTAAACTTTGTAACACTTGATCATGGTATGTCAAAATAATAATTTATCAGCTATCCTTTCTTCATCAGAACCTCATTGACGAAATCTAAACTTGTCAACCATTCGTCACATATTACTAAGAATCTGATCTTTGACTCAGCGTCATAGCTTACGTCTTTACCCCTCTGTTTTCCCTACATCATATTTAAAACTCCTAGCTTTTATTCCTATACGAACCAAGAAGAAACCAGAGAATGCTTTCAAGATAGCACATAACGAATAATTATTACCAGGTAAGAGCTTTCATAACATGGTATTTACATTACACGGTAACAACGTTCCCATTTGATCTAGTACATTCTAAATAGAGCCTTAAACGCAAATCTGGACGGGCGCCAAACAGCCTTCGGTTTCTCGAGTTATTTTTAAATCGCTCGGCATAATTGGAGCGTCTCATGTTGTTACCTGCTGTGAGAATTCTTTTCTAAGCTTGCAAGAATTCGAAGCGTAAGTAAGTGCTTTGAGATCTTGACTTGCACGAGCGACTATACCTTTTCCTATTTCTGTTAGCCTGGTACCAGTACATTACAGTCTATTAACAAAACTTTCTGAACTTTTTTCCTTTTTACAAGCTTTTATATCTTTTTGACACTTCTATTATTTTTATTTATAATGTAAATACTATATTTTTTAACTGTGGAATAGAAAAAAAGAATTAATACCTATTTCAAATACAAAACTATCAAATAACCTATTAATTATCAACATAACAGTACTGAAGATTCATCAAACTACATAATCAGGCCATCTCCGAACTCTTTAAAAACTAAATGCAATTTATAATTAGGTATATTATTTCTTTCAAGAAAACATTATTCATTCATTATGAGAAGAACTAACAGTAGAATAGTTTTTATTGTAAACAATAACCTTATAAGAGCACCGTTGCAAAAGACGGTTGAACGTCGTCGATACCAATATTTTACGGCAATTAACTCGAGAAAAAATTTAATCGCAAGACCGGTATCGAATAAAATAAAATGCATTGTTATTCCAGCCTAAAGGAATTTCATTGATAGGTCGCTGGCGGAACGCCAACCCCTTTGTATGGAGTGCGCTTTTGTAAGCCTACCCGCAGTACTTCACTAGTTACACAGCGCTGCTCCCGTTTTTTAATAACTCATTTCATTACCATGGGCTGGATTAGGCCGGCTCAGGGTCGTACCACCCTACTGGACGTAGGGGACCGCTGTGGAGGTCGCGGAAGAGTATGCGAAGGTGCCCGGGAACCCCACTCACTGCAGTAGAATGGAACACAGTGTATTTTTGTTCATTACGTAGATACGTACGTACGTAGAATTCAGTCAGATATAACCAATGGTCCTATTCAATAAGAATTTCCTCACTAAAAAAAGGGTCATACATACCGCTTTACTCATAACTATCTAATTCCTAACTTCTACTTTTAATAGTTTGAAAAATTAATTTATCAAATTCGTAAATTCGAAATATATTCATAAAATTCATATACCTAATAATAACGATGTCTTAATTCACACAGAACATTATGACTCAAAACACGAAACGAGAAATACATTGGAATCACGATATGACTTAAAATTATATCCAGAACTTTCATTAGCCCGCTTCCATTCCTACTAAGCACTTCAAAAGGATGATCACATCTGAGACAAAAGCACTTGTCAATGCAGAGGTATTTCATTTCGCTCGCAATCCCTAATACAAGCTCCGAACCATACAATTTTGTGAGTGAAAATGTACCCAATTCAATTCCTATTCCAAACTGCAATTGCATCATAATATTGTACCGAATATAAGAAGTCCTCTTTGAGGCACCTGAATTGTTCGATATGTGTTCTAATTTATTTCCTGAGTAAGAACTTATAACTTCTTCTCTGTGTGTGAACATTTCCAATTGTAGCTAAAGAGGTAGGTTCATTTGAAACTGTGAGAATCACGGAAGAGTAGACTAAAGTACCACTGACCCGTTGCGATAGGACGGAATACAGGGGGGTTTTGGCCGGTGCAAGTCCAACATACCCTAAATGGATTTTCCCATTACAAAAATAAGGTTCATTTCGAAGAAAATTTTAATAAAATCCACAATCAAAATGAAAATACGTATCTCAAAACGGTACACAGAAACTAATAGTTGATTCGTTGAGAAGAAACATCTGAATAATGTAAGCGTAATTAGACGTTAAACGAGCAAAAAATATCGGTTCATTTACTATCAATTCAGCGTCTATACGATACGCTGTCGCCGACCGAAACATGTCTAATGAATATATAAAACATCCAGATAATGTTACAGGAAAAGATGCTCTAATAGTTGGGGATAAAGTTGAAAATTGTTTGTCGGGAAAAGAGTTTTATGTTTGCAAACACAGCCGGGAATGTAACATCTATTGGGTGGTGATGGGCATTGTGTAATGTGGAATTGATTTGGTTTCGGGTTGGAGGCGGAAAATTTTAGCAACATGTTTACCTTGAACCTTCTGGAAGGTTCTGGATTCCATGTTGAACTTGTAACTTTTTGTATGCCTTACTGGCTTAGTCTTCATAGTGACAATTGGTTGGTCCAGAAAAATATTGACACTTCATTTCTTTTTAGGTACAATGCGTATATTTAGAATAAAATTTGTTTAGATAATTTATGAATATCTGCCTATGCTGTGCAACGTATTATGAATATGTATTTCTACTGCAACAGTTTTGATAAATCGCACAAAATCTTAACTCTATATTAACAGTATAGATTTTTTTTTTTTATAATATGAAGAGAGGAGACGAGCTGGACGCACTCCTGATGGTAAGAGTAACGCCAGCCCATAGCCAGTGCAGTGCTACTCGGAACTTTGCTATAAAGCCCAACTCCGGGCAGGGTGCACTACACCGACGCTCCTCACTTTGAGTCATTAGATTTTGAGACTCATTAGCCCAGTAATTACGCTGGCTACAGTGCCCTTCAGACCGGAGCACAGGGACATTTTCACGTCACTGTTCAGGCGGTAGAATGTCTGGCACCGTGGGGTACGCACCCAGTCGGTCTCCTGCGAAAGAGACCTACCCCCGGTGAGTACGCGAGACTAAAAGTCCGATACTGTATAATTAACAAACAATATACACCCAGAATGAACACAAAGTGCATTAATACCCAGGAACCGTTGGCCATAAATCTCGTACGGTTTCACTAACATTGAAATGATTTTGCAATTTGAGGTATTATTGTAAAATATTACCGATTTTTGTCCCACAAAATGTCGTATTGAACGATATCAAAACGCAGTTATATGTAATGTATCCTATTTGAAATATAAAGACTAAAGCTTATGAGAATAAATGTATGGATGAACATAATGATTGGAAAGGTTCATAAGGTTCTTTATGAAAATTTATACAATAGATAGTATTGCTCTTAAACGAAACTTAGTTTGGCGTTTTTTTTTTTCATTTTATATATTTTAATCATGATGGGCATGCCCGTGAAAATTTAAGATACATTATGTGTCTGTGTGTGTAGTAGTAGATAGTAGTAATAGTAGTGAGTAAAGTATCAAATAAATAAATGAATACCTAACAATACGTAGTAGGTACGTTAAACAAAGAATTACACGAAAGCATTACTACATACATTAAGCGACGTCATTGGTGGCCGGGATTTTTTCAAGTTTCTTAAGTACGTTGATCAGATACATTTAAATCAGCTATATCAAGCTGAAGCATCTATGAAATTCAACGGAGCCGACAACAGCGATCCGGTTCATTAATCACTCAGAAGCAGCCAATATAAATGGACAAGCTAGGCAAAGTGGGTTTTCTATTATCAACTGAATTAGAAGCCCACATTATCTGTTCGGGCTGGCAGAACGCCAAAATGAACTACTTCATATGTTAATGATGCTTGTAAACGATTAGAGATGCAAGCGTCGAGAAGGCTTGAATAATCTTTAATCAGCTAAAGATAACTGAGAAAAGACTAGCGGGTCGATCGGTCGGTCGATTGATCGCGCGATTAGTCGACCTTGCGTGACCTAGACTCGATTAGAGTCTTCTGTTTAAAACGCTTTCGTAATAAGAAGATTAATAAGGTTTGGAAATTGATTAGATTAACAAGAAAGAACTAAGACAGATATCGTATGATTACGACGGTTAATTTGACGATTACTCAATTTTAAGTCTTATTTGTCTTATAAATATTTTTATTTTAATTATATTACTGCTTTGTTATATTCCTCTCTGTCTCGAACAGTAGAATACATATTAAAATACGCAGAATCGACTTTAAAATTAATTCCAATAAGAATATTATAGTTATTTATTACTTAAACTATTTTATATATGCTAAAACGTAATATTGAATTGCATACTTCAATTTTTAATTTAAAAATCTTTTTTCACAAACATGTTTCATGATTGTCTGAATATCACGGCCTTTTTACTCCGACATCAAGAGTGACCTACATATAAAGAGGTTCGTTATACGTAACTAACTTTTGTTCTAGACTTTCAGAAAATTTAGTTAGAAGCTTTGAAGGATCATGGATTGTCGATGGCTACTAGAATAACTATCGGTTAGGTTTTACAACGAAGCTAGGTAACAGATTTTAGTCGGGGCATGGATACATCATGGGATATCCTATAAATTCTTTATTTAAAATATCCATTAGATTCATAACTGTGTAGTCATATAAAATCTGCAACTCCTCAGACTGCAGTATGAGGAGTCACTTCTCAATCTTTTTCATCTGTTATGAGATCTATTCTTTAAAAGAACTCCTTTTTTTTCTCCTTTTGGAAGTGCATCGTGAGTTTTCTAGCCTTTCAATAAACAGTAAGTAACCCTTCAGAATTCAAACTAATATTATAATCGCGAAAATGGGTGCATGTAACGACTTCTTTTACGTAACATCAACCTCAGCCAGATCCATTAAGAAGTCTTTACACAATAAAATAACAAACACCCATACAGATGTATGGGTGTTTGTTATTTTGTGATATATATGTGTGTATTTATAGATATAAATACATACATATATCACAAACTCTCATATTTTTAATGCTACTAAGGATTTCGTTGTAAAAAGAGACAATACGTAGCTAGGCGACGTACAAATGCTTTCAAAGCATACCGAACCGTCGGAGCATAATGGTGAATTTCAAATTACAAAACATCCCGTCAGTTTGTAAAGACACGTGTACGGGAACTTCACTCAAAGTGAGTTGACTTCTCCGTGAATATTTAAAGGAATCCTTAGAGTTTTTGCGAAGTCCAAGGGGTGGGTTAGCAAGGAAGGGGGGATAAGTTTAGTTGAAGAGAATGAGAGTTGCGGTAAATAATATTGTGAAGTTTGTCTTAAATTTGAACCACAGTTAGTTATTGAAATTGTTTGTTAAGAATGGCTGTATTCTGTAAAAGGCACGTGAACAGATCGCATAATATTCGACACAAAAATTGTTTGTAGATAAACTTTGAAGATCACAAATTGCAATAAACTTCATCCTGTGGTTTCATTAGCCTATAAATAGATTACACATACATGAAAGATTGTGAGCTTGAAAGGCTAAATTTTTGAATCTGCTTAATCGATTTTAAAATTCCTGTACCAATAGACTTAGGCTCTATATACTAAAATGTATAATATCGATAACTACAATATGGTTACAAGCTAGTATTTTTTCAAAAGATTTGAAAGTAATGTAGTATTCTATAAGTCTCATTTTTAGTACCAAACAACTCAAAATATCTTATTTTTTACAACTCCAATGAACTAATTACGACGCAATACAAAAACAAAGCTTATTTTAAAACTACGTGAACCTGTTTACTCAATACCTAAAAATAAACATAATTCTGTGTAATTGAGAGATTATCGGATTTCAATTTGAGTAACGAGGTTCGAGCTACCAATTCTTTTCGCTGGATAATTTATTTGAAGTAGGTGAATTATTGGAATATTCCATCGATCGATTGATTAATTGGCCGACTAGTCGAACAACTGATCCGTAGATTTTGTCTATAATTGTTCTCGTTAAACAAGCTCATAGTGACTTTATTTAAATAAAGTTACATTGTTATGAATCGGGAATTATTTTAATTACAATTAATATGTAAGTAAGGTTTCAAAAGGAAAATCTCTGTAGCTGATGAACCTATTATAACCTTTTGTACTCGTAGAAGATATTATAATTATCTTTGGGAACTATTCTTGTAATAAATAATTAATAAAATCATTTTCAAAGTATGCTTAAGTATTTCTTTCATTAGTTTTTTATAACCAAATTTCAATACTAACAGCATAAAATCAGTCCATATTAAAAAAAAACAAATTATGTAAATCAAAATACACTACGCACGAACAATATAACCTAAAAATAATTCTCAACCTTACATTCGTACCTATTCTCCTGTTTTTGTCGTCAAATCTTATTATTTGGGTAGATCATTTATGAACGTATAAATATCCTTTTATTGTCCAGAGATTCGAACAAGGGTCGCTTTATGGGCGAACACAACAAAATTTAATGATATCACTTATAAAGATTAACTTTATGCGATTGATTTTTGCCCAGGACCAAGGACATTCCCTTTTGGGTAACAAAATTTAATGTAGTACACGTTTTTTTACGTAGAAATCTTCAATGTGACACCCGGTAAAAGAAAGACAGGCTTTGTTGGATTGGAGGTGTTTAAAACCTCTCTCTTCTTCTCATTTTAACTGAAAAAGCTATTCGGTGTTCTACCATTTTAACTGACAAAAAACTTTTAGATATTCCACCATCTATCTATACTCAACCCTCACAACGTAATTCTGTATGATTAAAAGTTATGTACCTATGATTAAATCTTGTGTTTGCAATATGACTTACATGTTATGAATAGTAAACAGATATGTTATTAAAATAATTATAACATAATTAAATCGATTAGAATTCCAATTATTTACATAGAACCGCGAAGTTTCTCCCTGATTAATCTGTTATTAAGATAATTAATTGTGTCATATTCCGAGGCGATTACAATAATTATGTGTTCTGATGATCCGCCATCTTGTCTTACAAGTCAAAGAAATTATATAATATATTATATATGTTAGATAATATTGTGAGATTATAATATACCTACCTAATTCGCGTAATTGCAACCTATTGTAGGATTATTAAACTAACTCTGTATGTCTGTCGGTCTGTCTGTCTGTTACGCTTTCGCTACTCAACCGATTGTAATGAAATTTGGTATACAGGTCTAGAGCCTAAGAAAGAACATAGGCTACTTTTTAACTGAAAAAAAAGGGTTAAAAGGAGGAAAAGCCCCCCTTTCCTAGTCCACGCAGACGGAGTCGCGGGCAACAGCTAGTTATTACAAATTAGAGTTCTGACACCGAAAGATTATGATATCATTACTAGATCAAAAAAAAAACAAAATTTCTGTCTGAAAAACAGAATAAATTAAGACATTGCAGATTTGAATCTCACGGCAGATTTGGCTCCAAAATGGTGGATAACAATTTTTGTCGAAACGCTAACACATTTCCTACCCGCTATTGGCAAGATACTCCGTTTTAACGGACTCTCTTGTAGCTGCTGCCAAGGGTTATGTCAATTTGCGATTGTAAAAACAATTAGTTTTTAATTTAAGAGCATGGTATAGTTTTTTGGGAACACGTCAGGATCCTAATTTTATTTTGTTTGATAGTTATTTTACATTGAATTCCTTAAAAATCCCTAAAGAATTTCTTTATCTCTTTATTATGAAGATATTTTTCGTCACTTATTTATTATTTTGCGACTGCAAAAATGATCAATCTGAACTTAAGATGTTTTAGGAATTATAAAAGGATACTATAAGAGCTATTTTATCAGTCTGTATTCTTTATATCTATGAAACTATCTATGCAAAGTTTCTTCTTTAAAATTATCAGTTTGAGCCTAAAGGTCGTTTGTTATAATCCGTGTTATTCTATTGTATGACAAACAAGAATACCAAATTCTTTTAAGTATAGGAGTACGTAAAAGAATGAGGTATTCTTGTTTGTCCCACTAAGGTGCAGTACCCGTAGTTGGATGGTTATAGACCAGCTCTTTCGTCAGCGAGCCACCATAAAACTAAGTACTAGTTTTAGTAGATCATATCTCTATGCCCTCTATAGATTCACTCGACCGCGTCTGTATGGTTTCCTTATATTTTAGTGCCTCTGCTGAGTCTTTCACGCTGAGGCTATTATGGTCATGAAGACGCCGTAAAACCAGCCTTTATTTTTATGTTATTCTTGGGATGCGAAGTCGTCGGTTTAGATAATGCTTTGTCGGTTGTTTCTGTGGGACGAAAAATAAATCTTACCTGATTGTTGTAACTTGTTATTAAAGGAATTTATTAGTTTCGTTTTAGTTTATAAGAGTTTTGATTAAATTGAAATTACTGAGGTCCACACATGTCTTAGAATAGATAATACGAGTATATGTATATTAATCAGTGGGTAGCCTAGTTGTATAAATATAGAATTTTGTATTAATAAATTGCTAATTCGGCTGTGTACAGTACAAAAATAGTTAAATAATCGAATCCATAACCGCTTGGCGCAGTGGTAGCACAACAGCGGGAAGAGTCGTGGGTTCGATCCCCACACCGGAAAAAGATATATACAAAAAACAAGTATGTATATGTAATTTATTCCATTATCTTGTTGCCATCACACAAGTTGTACTTAGCGTGGGACTAGATGGCGCTGAAATTGTTAGAACATAGAATAAAAAAGTAATACGTTGAAAAACTCATTCAGAAACAAAAACATACTAAGTACTAACTATTAATTTCCACAAACAGCAACACATAAAAACTCTCATAAAATGACAAGGTAAAATTTTACTAACGCCAAAACACTCATGGTTCCATTAACTATAAAATTAATGGATATTTCCTGCCGCGTCAGGCAATTACAATTATAACTTTGTTAACAATTAAAAATTTCGGCCCAGCGGAAGGGACATAATTACCGCGATGTGGGACATTGCGCAATCCTGATTCGCGCTTGATAACATTTTGTATTCAACACAGCAAGCCGCCATTTTAAAAATAAATATCCTATATTATCTCTTCGGAACGAAATTACGAAAATAAATTATGGCTTTGTTTTTAATGGACGTGACGTATTTTTTAATTCTTTTTATTAAAAAAAAATCATTTGTTTCAATCTAACTTTACAAAGGCGAATGAACGGAACTGCATTTTATATTTATAAAACAAAATACTTCACAATTATTTAATTATAATTATATACGATTATTAATTAACTTTATTTAAGTTTTATTGATATAATACAAATATATGACCGGGCTCTATAGAATCGAACGATCGAAATCGAACTTTACAGTCGAACCACTGGCCGGCCGATACGCCCCGTGGGTTCGATGGCAAAAAGTTGTATATATATGCTAAGTCTCAAACAAATGTCGCAAGCGCGATTCAGACAAGTAGCGGTCATTACAACTTAACAAACTATATAACACAAAAAAAAACTTTATCTTATAATATGTATATTCTTTTTTTTATATAGTTTCTCGATTTGAGTATGTATCTCACCATCTTTAGTTTAAATGGCAGAGGCACTGGCTCCTGAAATACAGTTTAACACTAGTTCGGGAGCCTATGGGTTCATAGGTTTATATGTATTTAATCTTACTCAAATAAATAAATATTATTATTATTATAAACCAGCAATCAATCCTCCCCTTTTTAAAGATAGTACAGATGTCATTCAACCAATACAACCTCAAAATAGACGAGATACATAATCCCGGGTTGGCCTAACTAACCCTTTCGGACACTATTCGCATTTTAATAAGAGTAATAATACAAAGGAACACAATGATACAATCCAGTCGGCACGTGAGCGTATAATTGCTTCAATTCCGATCGGAATCGATACAGTTAATTTCGAGCTATTGTCCTTTTGATTGCGTGGATTAGAGCTTTTTATTAGGCTCCACAATGGCTTTGGGAGCTTTTTTATCCATTTATTGATGGATAATTTTAAACTGTTCACCAAAAATCTAAATGTACACCTATGTATAAATCTCTAAAATATTTCTTTTAACCCCATCAAATTATTCTGCTGCAATTAAACTACTTGGCCAACAAACTATGATA
>DWAJ01006494.1:0-10314 GCA_018238005.1 Eurema mandarina | reverse complement strand
GCTAATGCTATCCTGAGAGCGAACTCTCAGGATAGCGCTGGTTTTCAGATGCCGCCCGCTCCCCGAGATGTTATTTGGGGGTAGGGAGAGAAAGCCATTCCCCATTTATCTGACCTATACAGATGAAGTTCAAAAAAAAATACTCCTTTAAAAATATTCCTAAAAAAAGAGAAAAAAATTATTATCACCTGTAAAGTATGAACAAAACATAATATATTAAAACAATTCAACGTATTATTAAGTTTATACATGTATTTATGTTAATATAAGTTTTCTATATTAGCAGCAGACGACCCAATATTTTTAATAGGTAATTTTAACAAACAATGTAGTAGAATTTAACAAAAATACCCTTCACATAGTTATTGTTATGGCACCTTAAAAAAACAACGCAATTAGATAAATAAACGTAAGTATAATTGTACACAAAAAATATTTACGAAAAAAACATTGTTTCAAATAAAAACAAAACACTATTTAAAAATGTAAACAATGTCAATTATTAAGAGCAAATAACACTTTATAAATATCGGTTTAGTATAAATGTCGCTAATATTGTAATTGTAACACGTTTAAAATCACGAATGCATCTTTTAATTGATAATCTTTTTTTTGTATTGAGGTCGATCTGAAGGTTGTTCGAGTATCATAGAAATTATAATACATATTTGTGGAGCGGTTGTATGCAAAAGGTATGGATGTTAAAATATTTTTTGATAGTTAAACAATATTTGCATGTTATGAAATTTTATGACTGATGCCAATACACTGAAATAGGACAAATTGCTTTAGCGTGCTACATCATTATTACATAGTATAAAAACAAAGTCGTAAACTTCTGTCTGTCACTATGTTTGCTTAAATCTCTTAAACTACGCAACCCATTTTAATGCGTTTCTTTTAATAGAGATAGGTTTATATTTATTATGCATGCAATCTCACTGGCCAATATAAATTTTATCATTACATAATATTGTATTCCCTTCTTTGCTACGAGACTTTTCCTTCTTTTTAAGGCAAATTACAAATTGACGTGGCTCTTTGATATACCCTCGCACTTCATAGACGTAGATACAGCACGTGAGCGTCTCCATGTAAGTGTTGCAATTTTATTTAGTTTTAAATTCAAAAAAGTAGCTTATTCATCAAAATAGCAACATAAGGGCCATAAGCCAGAAACTAAAAGGTACGCGGGCTGTGTAACTTAAACTTAAGTTGTAACTTAAGTTACTTCTAATGGAAAAATGAATATTCCACTCGTGCATAACACCGACGAATTGATGCGTACTGTCCGTTCGCGTATTATTTAGATTGCAACACTGAAGCACGATTTAATAAAGAGCAGTATTAATATAGATCGATATGAAGTGATCATCATTTACTATAAATATGCTCTTCAATTTTTTCTTGCTACATTCGGCTCATCGTCGTTTACCAGGTAGCAACATCGCAATGAAATTGGTAAATACTATAGTACCTTAATAATTATAATATTAGATAAGAATAATTATATAAGTGTCTAGTGTTTCAAGATTTTAATACTTTTTATAATTTACTCCTAAGTATTTGATATAGGAAATATTATAATTTTATTGTGGTTGATTCTATTAATCGTTAGATTAATACATATTGGGTAATTTACACCTATGCCTAAAATATATTATTTACTTCATTTTTGAAGAAAGCTCCTTATGTGAAATTCTTTGACTTAATTACCTAGCTTAGCTTAGCAACTTTAATTAATTAGCTTCCTTTACCGTCTCGCTGAAAAAGAAGGCTTCATAAATAGTTTTCTTTCAGATCGTATTATTCGCTGTGGTAGCCCTATCTAGCGGGGACAAGCTAGATAAGACCTACCTTCCCCCCTTCGCCCAATCTTCTGGAGGAGACAGCTTCTTGGACACACCCAAATTCGGATCTGAATCAGGCTCTAACCCGAGTGAGCTGAACTTTGCGCCTAACAATGGCATCAATGGTTTTATTGAAAGTAATAATGGAGCTGATTTTGGTCGTCCAGAAAGGACCCAAGCCGCCTTTGAAAGAAACGCAGCTATTCTAAGACAGGACAATGCTTTGAACGGAGATTCTTATTCTTATGCTTTTGAAACTGAGAATGGAATTACTGCTGAGGAGAGTGGTGTGGCTACCAATGGTGTGGAGGCTCAAGGAAGCTATTCGTACATTGGTGATGATGGCATTCAGTATACAGTCAGGTTTGTTCTTATAATTGAATATTAAGCTAAACATTATGTTTTCATTTGTGAGTTCATTTGGAAAAAAACAATGACAGTATTGACGATCAAAGACAGTTTTGGAACGAACGAAAGTTTACTATAAATAAATTTCTGATATTACCTTATTTTAATTAAATTATACACTATAGTTTACAATAGATCTGTCTTCCTATAACTATTAATCTATCTTATAGATTCACCTCTTTGATTTCCTGAAGTATACTGCATTGACTATTTGCAAACTTATTTTAGCAATAGCTGACATCAGAAAATGTCTTATTTACAGATACACAGCTGACCAAAACGGATTCCGTCCTCAAGGAGACCACCTCCCCACTCCTCCACCTATCCCAGCTGAGATCCAGAGAGCTTTGGAGCAAAACGCTCGCGATGAAGCCAATGGCATCTATGATGATGGTCAGTTAATTTTCAATAATGCTCTCTATATCCCATTGTCTGACCTACGTAATCCACAATTTTTAAATATACAGGATAACTCATTACAGTCACAATTCGTAAGCAAGTTGTTCTATTAAAATATCTTATTATGCCAGGACATTAAGATATTACTTATATATAGATAGCAAATCATGGAACCAACTTTATCCCTACTTAATTCTAAGCAAAGCTATATTATCTCTCTTACTAATTAGCAAAAATCTTCTTAGTCTTATACCTACTAATATAGATAATTAAACCATTACAGGTTCATACAACGACGGAAAATATCAAGGCAATGACTTCAGAACTGAATCTTACAACAACTATGGAGCCAATTCTAACGACCAAGTTGATGATACCGTTGTCACAGACTCTGCTGCTTTCGGCCCAACCAACCAGGACTTTGAAAACCCCCAAGTAACTGGTGCTAAGACCTACCTGCCTCCCCAGTTCAGTGGTAGATACAGATATTAAACAGACTGCTCTTTATGAAATAATAAATTATATTTTGTAGATTTTTTTTTATTCCTATTTGTGAGTAGCTGAAAATCTACTAAGAATCATTCTTACACATGCAAATAGCACACACACACACATAAATATACACGCATACTCTCGCACACTTAGGTAAATATTTCTGCAATATTAAAAAATTACTTTTTATTCAAAAAGGGTCAATCTATTTTAAAAGAGTTACAAAATCAAGATAATACTATAGTGGTTTACGATGCTCAATATAAAGCTTGCTCTAATGCAGTCTACATTAGAGTAGTTAGAAGTATTTAGAAGTGGAACCCTTTTATATTAGGGAAGTCCTTACAGGACGGCCTGAGGTAATATCGGACTTCTACCAATCAAAATTCCAGTGTACCATCTTACCGCAGAGAAATTGGTTACAGGCACCAAGTCACCAAAACAATACTTTGAAAAGACTTTCAATTTTGCGGTGTCTTAGATATAAATCACTATTTTTTTGTATTTATTACCATGCGATCAGTCCTCTCGATTATGAGCACATTTTTTAAGAATTTAGGCTTGTGGGTAGATATTCCACATTAGGGATGATATCCATCAGTATAATATAGCTAATTCTAAACGGAACAGCCAGGGTTATGACTTATGAAGCATTTAAGCCTGTGATAGCAAATCTTTTAAGAAACCTCTCAATTCTTAGTTAAAGACTTAAGTTCACGTAGATAAAATCACTAGCTGAAGCTTATTTAAAATACATTAACCATTTTTACTCACAATATTTTCGTAACATATACCCTAATTAGGCATCTAAGCTGACAGTGCAAAATTTACATCTGATAAGCTCTAGATAAGAAAAAGGTTACTGATGCCGCTGGCAAAACAGTTAAATGTTAGAAATTTGATAGATAAGACTAGTATAATCCCGCGACTCCATCTTCATATTTTTTTTATGGGAAAAGCAATCAGTATCATATTCTTGTATGGGGTATTTGTTTTCAAATCGATGACTTCGGTATACTGTTGCCAAATGGTCACCTAGTACATAATATATTTTTTCCAGTATTACATAGGTTGTACTCGTATACGTGTAATATAATATAGTATAGTAAGTATGCAGCCCGGCGAGTACGGACATTTGTTTTTAACCATAACCTAAGTGGAAAAAAGTGGTTCTTAATTTTCAGCAGACGTAGGTACTATGATAATTAACCATGTGACAGTACCCTAATCAGGATACACCAGACTAGGAGTTTTACCTATTCTTTAAGGTTTGCATAGTCCCTTAATATAATTATTCGGTCCGCGGTAAGTGAAGCAAAAACTGTATGTTCTCTGTATAATAACAGCGCCTTCTTATGCTCGATGACACGCACACACGCCCACCGTTCATGTTGCTGCTATAAAAAAATACCCTAAAATGTAGAAAACGTCTATATAAGTCAAGAAAATCGAATCGGTTGAAATAGTTTTGATGTAATAATGTAAATTCTATAATCTTATTAATACTCAATAGCGCCATCTAGTTTTAAACTGAGTAGATTCCCGCCATGTTCTACCCTTGTGTCACATTATCTTTGCAACAGGTATAATGTGCTTAATAGAAATGTAAAGTGAATATTCTTATCTATTATTTTAATACTAGCTGTTGCTCGCGACTTCGTCCCCGTTGATTTGTTTTTCCATTATTTCTTCGCTCCTATTAGTCGCAGCGTGATGTTATGTTGCCTAAAGCCTTCCTCGATAAATTGTCTAATCAATAAAAAAGGAATTTTTCAATTCGAACCAGTAGTTCCTGAGATTACCGCGTTCAAACAAACAAACAAACTCTTCAGGTTTATAGTATAGATATAAACCACTTCAACAGGTTTCACTTTGCGTACTCATTCTGCGGCTCTAGAAGTTATTATTCTATGACTCTAAATTGTTTTAGCCTGCTTAAAATAGAGGTTTATCAATATCATCAATGTAAGTCATTCGTATTTTTACAGAACGCTTGAAGCTTCACTCACATTGTAATCTATTTAAGGTCAATATTGATTGTTAAGAAATTCGCCCGAAGACATGTCAAAGATCAATAGGCAAAAATATAATGAAGGAAGACAATGCAAAAATTTGTGGCTGATACTATCAAATGTAATTTGGCCTCAATTATGTATACCTTGTGATGGATACGCTCTTTAATAAGATAATTATAGCCGTGATGGATGGACAGGACTAAATGTTGGTTTTTTATATGGGGGACTATCTATTGTGTTTGTAGTTCAGGTAATGTTAAGTTTGACCATCGACTTATTAGCGTTACATAGTTTTTAAATTCGTCATGGATGTCTTATGCGTAAGCATTAAGTTATATTTTTGCATTGCAACACAAGAATGTATCTGTCTAAGTTATAATATTGTTTATCTCAACTTTTAAATGACGCCTGACTTTACGCTTACTTTTAATATTAAGGAGAATTTCATTTTTATCATTATTTACTAGGACATATAGGCATTCATATCACTACATGATTTTGCTATAAGTGAAGCACCTTCCCTAAGAAAATCATTGATAAAAAAGCGCATAGAAATGTAGTTTTTAAGTAAGTAAGAATGACTCTGGTACCTCAAAGTGTCGATCTTTTAGTAATTAAAAATAAAATCAATCTCCTAATACAATTGAAAATGTCAAGGCCCTAATTTTGGTATAGGTCCACGATCACGCCGGGCGACGAAATATCATCATTACAGGGGTATGACAGCAATTATATATTGTCACGTTGTCCGTCCGTCACGTAATTATTAGATAATGCTCTCGTATAAATATCAATTTTTGATGATACGAAGCACATATCTATTGTGTCATCTGGTGATAGAGGATCGAAGATGAAACCGATATATTGGGTATGTATTTGATTTAATTGAATCAATGCATTGCTATTTAATTTTCTATTTATTAATATCATAGAAAAATGTGTTTACGTCATAATTTTCTTTAATATGATATTTCAAGATTCTTAACAACAAATTAAAAGAAAGTTATTAATTTATTTCAGATGTTCCTGGTAATTGGCCTGATAGAAGGCGACAAACTTGATCGTACATACTTACCACCGCCGGGAGCCCATTTATCTGATGGTAGCTTTGACAATTTACCACTCCCTAAAAGTGATTTTCAACACTATTCAAGAGCTTCAAATCAAAACATAAATAACCCCCAAAATACTGAATATGGCGTTAATAATAAGGAAATTCTTCAAACGATATCACCAGAATTTTATGACAGCTTTAACGATTTTTCTTCAACAGCTCAACCAATGTATACAGCTGACCCAATTCTTACAGTCCAGCATTTAAATACCCCGAAGAATACCATGACAACAACCATTCCTTCTACACGCTATAACGATCCTACTGAAACATATCATCCTATCAACAATTTAAACAATGATGTTATTTTGAATCCAGCTGATTTAACAACAGATATAAGTCTAAAGAAAAACCAGACAACGCAATTCATGTCAAAACCAATTTTAAGATCTAATAATGGAGCTACGAATGATGTCAATCAAATACTTAATACACCTTCTAACTCTTACATCATGAATAATCAATATAAAACGCCTGATAATAAACCCTACAGTAACTCCGTGAAAGAAAGGAAAATGTATCCAGAAAGAAGCCAAGCTCAAAATGATAGGAACGCAATCATTCTTAATTATAAGAACGAATACATACCAGGAGGGTTTTCTTATAACTTCGATACTTCGAATGGCATTTATGTTGATGCAACTGGGAAAAATGATAATGGAATTAAATCAAAGGGTTCTTATTCATATGTTGGTGATGATGGTAAATTATATACAATTGAATATACTGCTGATAAAAATGGTTTCCAACCTCGTGGCAGCCATTTGCCTACGTCTCCTCCTATACCTGAAGCAATTAAGAAAGTTATAGAAAAAGCTTATAAAAATAAAGAAGCTGGAATCTTTGATGATGGTAAGTTTTCAACATAAAAAAACAACTTGGAATTTAAATATTTGGTTGGAGTAGTGTTCCAAATTTTTTATAAATTAATTTTAATATTATAATACATGTACATTATATCCTATAAGGGATAGGACCTAGTCACGCAAGTTTTTAAAAAATCTTTTCTTGGGATCATTTGAATTCTTAGAGTGTTATAATAATTCTTAAATCCACCGTACCTACTTACTTAACCATCAACCACGATTAATAAAATATGTCTTTTTGTTTCAGGATCTTATGACGAACGAAAATATGGATATCAAAGGTATATGCCACGTTTTTCTACTAGGAAAAATCCAAAGTTAGCTATCAAAGTAGACGAAACCGATGAAATAGATCCAACGGCAAAACTAAATGACATGGGAAGGATTTCACAGAGCAAAAGCACTAATAGACCAGCGTATGAATCAAAAATGGGTTACAACTATGAACCAACACCATCATATCAAGATAACTTTTCTAAACAAATGCAATCTATAAGTAGTACTATTTCTACTATGCCTACTGATATATTGCCTACAGGCACTCCCATATACACCCTTGTAGACGAAAAGAAAGAAGAAGAAATAGCAGTTCCAAGGAAAAAGGAGAAATATGGTGTTAATATGATTTCAACGTCTGGGGATTTGACAACTTATACTTATAGCACTGAGGCTTATACCAATATACCTACAACAGAAAGAATACAATACCAAAACTTTGCAGAGGACTTCCGTCGACCTGGAATATATCAGAAGTTTGATCCTAGTACAGGGTATTATTATTGATATTGATTAAAATATAATTAGAATATACTCGGTCTTTCGTTTAGATTTAATAATTATTTTTAATATTTAATATTATTTGTAGCTGTATCTTTGTTTTCACAAAATTATTAAAGGAAATAGCTACAAAATATTCTATGCATATTATGTGACGTGAGGAGAAAATAATTAACACGTTAGATATATTTTTGAACGAAATCGTCATACTATTACATTTTTTTAAAACGCTTTAGTCACGTGTTACACATAAAAATAATATGTTACAATGCAATATTATGAATAAACCCATATAAATATAAATAACCATTTTTTATTTCTTTACAATTTTCAATTCGATTCATTTTTCAATATAACATCAACTTTATTAATCAAACTAGCCGTTGCTCGCGACTTCGTCGCCGTCGATTTCTTTTTCCGTTATTTCTTTGCTCATATTAGTCGCAGCGTGATGTTATGTGTCTTTTCAATAAAAAAAAAATTTTCAATTCGAACCAGGAGTTCCTGAGATTACCGCGTTCAAACAAACAAACTCTTCAGTTTTAATATTAAAATTATAAATAGTGAAATCAGCGCCATCTAGTCAATAACAAAGGAATATCGATCAAGCATTCAATCAATAACTGACCTCATCGTCGTTGACAATTGGAACTTGATCTGAATTCTGAACACCATTATATTGTTACTTTGCTAACAACAGATGGCGCTATATAATGTTTTTAATCATGTAATTTTATTTCACTTTAAATATTTAAAATGATTGTATATTTACAAAGAATAATATCAGTAAAAAGTCGATTAAAAATTGTGTAAAAAGTGGCCTAGTATCTAAATAGCTATCACTGATGGTTTTACAGTATTTTTGGTGCCCCTTTAAAATTTTGTATAGTAATCGTCAATTTCCTTTAGCGATGAACGAAACCTGCGCAGAAGTCAAAAATAAGGTAACGAGGTAGCGGTGCGGCGCGCGGGGGGCGTGATCGTCATGTGCGCGAGCGTTGATTGGTTGTCCCAGTCGTGTTGTCTCACTCGCACCCACGAGCGCGATTCTACCGATGCGCAGCTATTCTCGTCAATCGCTAAACATTTTTGACGATTATTATAATTACCGTTTATAAGAAAATTCAATGTCATATACGTAAACGTATCATATCGCTCTTATTTATTCAATGTGTTTTATATGTAAGACGGATTTAAAATATTTAATTAGCATCTATGTAATTTAAAATAAGAGTTATTTTTAAAATTTTAAGAAATTTGTCACAGATTAAAGCATTACAGATTTATATAATTTATACTCGGATATGATATATACATAATATTATTATAATAGATTTTTTTGTAATTACGTTTGTGTATTCAATTAAATCAATAACTGTTTGTTTGGTTAAACCGATATTGTATAGATTGTTGTAGCATTTAATTGTTAGCGACTTCAAAATTATAAAATAACTATTAAATCGTTTCTATATACTAAATTAAAATGCGCATTACTTTGTGGGAAGGAAATTTATTTTTTGCTTTCTAGTTTGAAGTCGGTTTATTTTTGTTAAACATTATTTTATTTAATTCAAGCTTCAGGATAATTCGGCATGGCACGCTACTGAGTAATATGCTCTTTAATTGAAAAACTAGGTCAGAAACCCTCTAACTGCATTGCCCCTTGACCCATAAAAAAAAACACAACCCGGATCAGATTCGAGGCTATTCTTGGAACACAACTAGTAGCTAATATTATTATTTACTTTTTTGTTTTAAACTAATTTTATTGATGACGTAACACGGCTTTAACATAATTGGAACGTCACTTTTTTGCACAAACACTCAATCAATTACATTAAATCACTGATTATTATAATATTATTCTATTAAATTGGATAATATGGTTTTAGACGAAGAGTCTGCGAAGCTGCCAGTGGCCCTTATCCACCTTCCTTTTCCCATCCTTTATTCCCGCGTTTCACAAATCCTTTTTTCTTTCTCCTATTTCAAAGGATCGAAGTCTAGTCTATATATATCTAGCGCTGGACGAGAATAGAGGTAGAATCGCGCTCGTAATTGACGTATTGGTGAGAGAAAGACAACACGACTGGGGAACCAATCAACGCTCGCGCACCCAACGATCACGCGCCCCGCGCGCCGCGCCGTCCCCTCGATACCTTATTTTGACTTCTGCGCAGGTTTCGTTCAGCGCTAAAGATTCGTGACGCTACTTATACTTTTGAGATTGTTCATGGGCTGATCAGGCGAAACTTCTGCTCGCTTCTCCACCATCACATAAAAAAACTATTACCTCGACTCAAAATATTTTTCTTTTTGAAGGCGAAGCTAAGATTCGGGCGTTATCGGTATCCGTATTTAATACAGAACATACCTTACGAAATAAAGTTAAA
>DWAJ01006493.1:0-10315 GCA_018238005.1 Eurema mandarina | reverse complement strand
GTCGCAGCGTGATGTTATGTAGCCTAAAGCCTTCCTCGATAAATGGTCAATTCAATAAAAAAATATTTTTTCAATTCGAACCAGTAGATCCTGAGATTAGCGCGTTCAAACAAACAAACAAACAAACAAACTCTTCAGCTTTATATATTAGTACTAGTATAGATAGATTAAATTTATGTAATGTGCTAATTACGTCACACCTTAGCGGAAAACGTGCATAGAAGTGACGTCACGCGACTTTTCGAATCAAAGTTTCTCCAAAGTTTTTAAAATAAGACAAACTAAAAATTACGTTTTTTTTTTATTTTTCGATAACCTATCTCACAGACGTTGTGTTATTTTTTAGTTGTTTTAGTCAATTTTAGACTATTCGTTGTAGGTGTATTCGTAGCGGCGTTATAGACGAGGACAGTGCGCCGATAGTGCGCGCGAAGTCGTGTCTCGCCGCGAGCCGGCAGGAGACCGTGGCCAGGAAGGCGGCCAGGGATCTGTTCGCTAGGTAAGTATAGAAAGAAAGGAAGAAGTATTTCTTATAGAGCACATTGAAACAAGACACAGGACAATTAAACATTATAATAATAAATAGGGTAATAATATTTCCAACGCTCATAAACATATTATTATCAGTGGCTTCTTTAAGAAGCGTTGAGGCCTTGAGGAAAAGGGTTTTCTCAAAGTCAAGCTTTCCTAAGAGGGAACACATTCTACATATTATATATACTATACTATGTATACAAAGTACTACATAGTATGAACATGGTGATGTATAAAATGTAGATAGGACAATTTTCTTCCAGTTTTTGTAATAAGTTGGTGACTATTGTGCCAGAGGCGTCATATCATAATTCAATATGTAAATGGATAGGCGGACTTTGGACTTATGGCGGAATATTTTCCTTATTATTCCTTAAAATGGGTAACAATCGTATTAAAGGCTCTAGACAATATTCTTCAAACTTGATATTTTTCTAGTCAATTTGAATGGTTTCAATATTATAACCAACAAAAATGGCAATGTTCGCAGTCTATCAAACGGAGAGCAGTTTATAACGACGGCGCAACTCGAGCGACGGATACGTGAGATTTGTACGACTACCCTCAAAAAGGAACAGGACGAAGCCTTGGAATCAAATGGTAAGTGTATTCTAATCGAAATTGCTTGTAAGTTAAGGATCATCTATAAAGTTTATCAAACTATTATATCGTGTTTTAACCTCTAACCATCCTTGTTACAGTTGTGAGAACCGTCGTATGACGTCACAATGTCACATTCTGAACTAACGCTACCTTAACGAATAACGTATTTCATTTGTTTATATACTTATTAGGTTGTCCACCAATCATTACGTAATTTTTTACAATTAAGTATAGATTAACATGTGTTCGTATGTAAAAATGTAATTGTAACGACACAAACAACTATTGCTAATCATTAATGTACTGCATACTTCTTTTAAATTTTTTTATGAATAACTTGATTGAGCAAGCTCTATTTCATACTATTTGTATAGTAGTGTTAGTAAATTTGAAAGTCTGTTAGACATTTTATGCTCTTTTAGATGAAGCCCGAGCATTGGACGACGGTCAAGCACTTGAAACCCTTCAAGCTGGCGATCACGCACAAAGCAACGGAACTATAAGAACTGCGGAAATTAGTCACGAAGAAAGTAATTCATTTCGTTATTTTGTTGGGGTTTTTCCCCTTAATGTTTTTATATAGACGTATATTAGCTTACTTCTTAAGATAATTTTAACACATTTCTGCATCTGCAATAGGCATAGGATCTTATTTTCATTACATTACTAAAAAAAATATTTTTTACAATAATATTAAAAATAGGTTTAGTATCCAATGAAAGTTAATTGAACAAAAATGAAAATAAACAGCATGCATTTTTTCATAACTTTCTTCTTTCCAGATTCACCAGAGAGATGTAGTCAAAACGAAGAGATTCGTAACCTAACAGTTGATAATCTCGTGTCTGCAGCCGTCGACTACTGCCAAGGCGAATTGCCTCTAGTCAGCTACGAACTGACCCTCACTGACCCCAGTATTAAGGCACTAGACCATATCCCCTTACTCCACCAGGCATTTCTACATCCCCTAGTCTTTATACAAGTCCTGTACCTAAAATTGCTCTATTACTTCGGTTCGATATCGTTCCGTTTGTCGAATTTAGAGCTATCCCTACTATTAATTGCCTATCTCTCAGTCAGTGCTGACAGTTTATATCATTTAGTCCCCCTCATTATTTACTACGTCAGTATAATCGCCATGGTCATATGCACCTTCAGAATGTTGCTAGCTAAACGACACTTCATCGACTTCAGGAAATGGTCAGGACTCTTCCTGAAGTACAGCGATGGCAACCTTCAACCTGACGAATCTGAGAATCTATTCGTTAGAAACAACTTGGGACCGTTTCTGCAGTTTTTCCTAGCATTGTTCATAAATTTGTTCCTCTATCCCTTTATAGCCACGCAATGGGTGCCCTTCTCTGAGTTCTGCGTTTTGTCGTTCTGTCTCATGTTCCTGACACTTTTTTCATTCGGAATGAATGGAAGGCCGTATCCGGACGTGTTAGCCCTTATATCTTTCGGTATAAATGTCCTCGCGAAATATCCTTACGAGAAAGACACAGTCGTTCATCAGGGCTGGAGATTTCTGGATTTACACATATCCAATTATCCTTCTTATATACTAGGGAATAGCATCGAGTTTTGCTTGAATGCACGCGTGTTTTTTTCCCTGTTAATCCCTATAATTCTGGTCGCGATGGCTCGGAGGAGTAATTGGCAAGGTTTCTTCAAGTACACCCTTCCACATTGTGTGACGTTAAGTTGGTTGCAGATGTTCATAACTTGCTCTCACGGTTGTACGACGTATGGTCTAATAAGGGGCACTCTAGCTTTGGTTTGTTCGTTCTTATTCTTGCCTCTGTTGGGCGTTTTAACGGTTACCTTGCCTATATTTGCCTTCTTGCAATATATTCCCGTGACTAGATTACTATATACTATGACAGTTCTGTTAAGTTTTGCAACGGGGCTAGGAATAACCTGCTTGTTAGCTAAGACGGAGGCTACCAAGAAATTCGTCACACCATTTCAAGTAATTATCTTTATTTCATGTTTACATTGAATAATTTTTTTGAACTGCTTTTGTATATTAAGTGTTATGTTTATTTCAGCTTACCATCGGTATTATTACTCTAATATACTTCAGTAATCAATTAATAGTCGGTTTCCAAGATGAAGGAGTTCCATCTGGTCTTATAGAGTTACTGAGCGAAGACAAATCCAGCCTCAAAAATCTATTGAAAAGCGAATTCATTTCGGACTATGAAGAAAACGCTCATTACGTGAACTGGGACGATTATTATAACCAATGTCATGCGCCATCTTGGTTTGAAAAGAACATGGCGGCGACACAGATAAAATGTTCAGTTCTAGAAGGTTCCCACGTAAATTGGGAGGGTTATGTGAAAGATGTGAAAATTAAAAGCGTTAAGAATAAATGGAACGATGTCGCTTCTTGGTTGCCGGGTTTTATAAGAGAGTTTTTCAAGTGCTACTATGGGGAGGAGTATTCGTTATGTCGAAGGGAGGAAGGACTAAACTTGGATGATTGCGATTTTGTAAGGCGCGTGGCGCGGCAAAGCGGCAAGAGTTGCCATCTTAATAATTTAAATGAGTGAGTATTATGAATTTAATAATGGTTCTAGAATTTAGCTTCTTATGTAAAATTGTTTTAAGGTGTATAGAAACGCTTAATATAATTTGTTTAAATTATTATAGAAAACATTTTAAATTGAATTATAAGATATCCCAATTTTAATTTAATTTTTAGATACATTTCTCAGTAATATAACTCTACTATAAAGCTTCCATATAATTATAATAGGTAAATCTCAAATGATTAGAAAATTGTTAAGAAGTTAGAAAATGCTCGTCAATCTCAATTTTTGAAGAATGTCATTTATTACCTTTCTATTGTATTTTACTTAAATGAGCTGTTTTATTACATTCAGATACATTTACGAAGTAACAGTAAACATGGAGACAAGCGGAGGCCTTATCAAACGGCACGCGGAAATTAACATTATATTCGATCATTTCTTCACAAACTACACAAAACTATTACGACATGATGACAAAATACGCTTCAAAGGAACACTTATGAACGAACCAATGGCTTACTTCGATATTGGATCGAAGAATTTAAATGTCCTAGGATACGAAATGAATTGCATGGAATGCAAAATTGGTAGAGGAAGCCTCACGTCGCAGGCACCATCTATATCCAAAATATCGGAACTGTGCCGAACAATAATCAACGATTGCATCGTGTCCACGAAATATGTATTAAACTTCCTTTTAAACCCAGTGATCGTTTTTAAATGATTGTTATAGACGTGCTAAATTAAATATAATTGTACGTCAAGCGTTTTGAAATTGCCATGTTTAAGAGATTTGTTAATTTTTAACTGTTTATGATATAAATATAATAGTTTTTGAAATGATATATCGATCGTTTTTTCTTTCGTTACAAGGATACTTTTAATTACTAGAAGTTAATTTTGAATTTTTAGACGAAAATATCCAGTTGCCATTTACGTTACCTGATAAATTATAATCTGTATTTGGTTAAAGTTGGCGGGAAATGTGACATTTTTAGTATTTACTAAATTATTCATGAAAATGCTAAATTCCTAACCATATTTTGTTTGTTTGAAACTTTGATATGGGATTATTCATTATAAAAAGTATTACCTACTACTGTTAGGTTTATGTTTTTATTATTGAAAATTTAAATGTTCAATGAATTAATGTGCTGTAGTAGATAATTATGTTTATAGACTTATCTTCACTATAAGTTTTTGTTTAAAATGATCTGTTATGTTACACAAATACTGTTGAAATATAAATGACGGAGAATGAGTGTGAGTGTTTTGGCCTATTTATAGAAATAAAGAAGATATAATACAAAATTAGTATCTAAATTGATCTCGCTTTTTGGACTGGTATTGACGGATTTAAATGTGTTGTAGATACTGCAAACGTCCTATATATAATTAAATTAGCATACAACATATTGGTACCTTGTCCTGGAAGTAAATATTTTCATCAAAACTATCATAAGATCTTATATCAAAATCGTCTTCCGCGTGAAAAAAGAAATACATAATTATGTTGTAAATTCTAGAACTTGCCTAATTCAAATCAAAGTTCGGACCAGAAATTAAAAGATTAATGAAAAATTATCTAAATCTGTTATTTGGTGTATTTTAATATTACTGGTGTACCTTACATAGTGTGATCTTATAAATTATCGCGTGATGTTTAGTGTTAGTGTTTTATGAAAATGTTATGTAAATTATTGATGTGTCATGTTTAACAGTGCATAGATTTTCTGTATAAATATATATTTTCACGGAGCAAGTTGTTTCATTTCCCATCCTTAATGAAAAGTTTTGAGAGTGCTGAAATATGTTATGTATGTATATTTAATATACCTAAGGGCTAAGCATTAAATAATATTCTCAGACTAGTTCTAACATTATAAATAGTAAGGCTTATTTAGTAGGATATAAGAAAACATGCTATATATAAAAATATTTTATTGTTTTACTGTACAAGTTCATCAGTCAATAAAATGGCATAGTAGGTAAATAGTACAATGCTTAAAAATATTACATAACAATTAGTTTAAAATTAAATATTTTAGTCCTATATTACAAATACATCTAAAAAATGTAAATTTTTCAAAAATTATTATTTTAAATTACCCCTATTAGCTTGTTATGTAATAATTATTATATAATTCATTAAGGACATATATAGTATCCGTCAAAAATGTTTAGCGATTGACGAGAATAGTTGCGCATCGGTAGAATCGCGCTCGTTGGTGCGAGAAAGACAACACGACTGGGACAACCAATCAACGGTCGCGCACCCGACGATCACGCGCCCCGCGCGCCGCACCGCAACCTCGATACCTTATTTTTGACTTCTGCGCAGGTTTCGTTCACCGCTAAAGGTAATTGACGGTTACTATAAATAATAATGAAAAATCCGTGCCTGTGTGAACTTCTAATAATTGTATTATATTGCATAATATAATCTACATATTATAATAGGTAAAAGTTTTACAAGCTTCGGTTTGACCTCAAAATAATGTTCAAATGTTAACCACCAATTTTGCAAGTTTTTTTTGAAATACTACCCAGTGTCTGATTACATTTACTGAATTTTAAAGAAATATTACAACCCAATTAATAGTCTTTTATTATTTTCTTTTTGTTATTTGTGAGCCTTGTTCAACAAATTCCTTCTACTTGATTTGACAGTATAACGTGTTTATTCTTTTTTTCCATATTGTGGGAAGGCAAAGGGACTGCGTGTTTACTCTATGATTAATATTTGTGAGTTGTGACATAGACATATGTCAGTCGAAGAAAGTTATACTTATTTGACATAAGTTGCCGTGTCCGATCATATCCTACGTTAATTACGATTTCACTGTAAGTTTGTAAGTAACCGAAATAAATATTTAAACAATTTTTTGAGATATCTCGCCTTTTAGTTTAAAGTAACTAGGTTTTCATAATTTGTTAATATACATATATTTATAATAAATCTCCAAGACTTTAGTATTAAAATTTTGTTCTTTAATAATCTTTATGATTTCTCTTGCCTACGCGGACTTCTGTAAGCTGTAAATGCTCGTTTTAGCATTGATGTTGTGGTGTGGCTATTGCAAGCAGTAACTTAATTATCCCCATGTATGTTTTTGAAGACAATTCATGATTGTAATTTGAACAAGTCAACCACAGGAAGATTAATTTTTACTATTACATTGTAACTGTGTGTATATCCTATTGCAGATGTTGAGCATTATTTTTTAATACTGACTTTAATTTGAATGTTATATTACTATTGTTTTATATATTTTTTATAATAATTAAATTGATTTTAGATAAATAATTATAAAATGGTGGATAAGGAGCAGGTAATACAAGCTTTAAGAGCAACTCTTATTTCTGTGAAAGGTTCTCTAACGTTAAAAGAATGTAATCGTAAGTATATATTGAGCAAATAATTGTTACTTCATTTCATCAGTTAGATGTATATTTTTTAATAATATTTTCCCTGTAGGTGATTATAAGGAGTTGCAAGGAGAATGGATACCTTACAAAAGATTAGGATATTCCTCTCTTGATCAACTCTTCCAAGATGTTCCAGGTTTTAAAATAAAATCGGTTAATGGAGAATGGTATGTTGATGCTATTGCTAGTCAAGATAATCAACATATTGCATCAATGGTTGCTCGTCAAAAGTCTAGCAAAAAACCTACAAAATTAAATTATCCTGTAAGGAAAATATTCATGTAAGAAGTAAATAATTCAGTATCAGTTTCCAATATTAAACAGCATGTGTATATATTATTTTAGAGTCGGTTTCCTAAAAAGCAAGGATCATGGAGGAAGCCATCACCTAATGTAACTAACTACACAGCAAATTATGACAATCAATACTCAAAACAGTATTACAGAGTAAAAACTAACTCTTCTCTCAATAATAATAACAACTATAATACCAAGGTATCTGGTTGATTCTACTAATAATATACTTTTATATTTTGCAACTGAATTGTATATGATTATTAAAACCTTTTTAAATTTCAGCCTTTTAAATTTAACAATAAAACGAACGAATCAAAAAGTATTTATATTAATGCGAAACCAATTGCAACAAAAGCAATTGATAATGGAGAGAAATGTATGCGTAATATGAATAAGACATTTTCTTCACAGATTTCACGTGATGTTGTTCATGGTGAAGAGGTAATAAAAGTAAGATTCAATTAATATAGTTTAGATTATACATTTACTAATATTGTAAATGTGGAAGTTAGTGAGGGTGTTTGTTACTCTTTCACGCAATCACCACTGAAATCCTCCATGCATTCAACATCAGTTTGTACTTTGTAAACATGGTAGCTCTAGTATGAATTATTGCTCTTAAAAAATCTAACACAATACCAGACAGCAATAGTCCATGGAAATCATGTGACTCCAGTTTTAACCATGGATATTTAACTGGTTCTGGTTTGTTGGACAGTTTTCCAGGAATGATATAAAGGGTTTTTTTCCTTTTTTGTATATTGATTTTTTAATTATTACATTACACACGTTTTTGTAGACTGTTAAGCATTCCACAAAAAATGAGATAGAGACTGAAAGCAGGACTACAGGAAAAATTTCAGCATCGCAGCGATTATCAAATTTAAGGGACAGACTAAACACTGATCTTATTCCACTACAGTTACCAGCTCACAGTGAATACTTAGTGAGTTATTCATTAATAATATATAAAAAAATTCATAATTATATTAAATATAATAACAGAAAATGTAATTTTAAATAGGAAAGTTGTGATCCAGATACACATGCAGTTCCAGCACATAACTTAGAACCACCACCTGACACTACATCTTCAATTGTTAAACTAGAATGGACATGTAAAAAATTAGGACTTCCACAGCCCCTCTTTAAAGTACAAGACATACGACCAAAACATGGACCAGTTATGTATGATTGCGCTGTCAAGGTATCTCATTAAATCTAAATAATATCTCATTATTGGTATTTCTGTTTAAATATTAATTTAAATTGTTAATTCAGGTTGGTGAATCATATTCAGCAAATTCTTACCCAGATTCTTCACTATCAGAGAAGCTCGCAAAAGAGGTAGCTTCTGAAAAATTGCTTCGTATTATTGAGAGCTCTGAAGCAGGTGGCTTGCCTACTTCTTCTAACAATAAAGCCATTGCAGGACTCATTGAACTGGTCTCTGAACATGAAGCAGGAATTTGGGCCAGTAATGTTCCTAATTTATATTGGTATATAAAATCAAAAGATTTTAATTCTTTTTTTGTATAGATATACATTATTGCTTATTTATTTATTTTTTTACTTTTAAGGGAAAAGTATAATGAAAAGTTACCTAAAAATTGGCAAGACCTTATAGAGAATTGTCCCAGCATCATAAAAGACAGAGTTGTGAATGGTCTTCTGGTTCTATTGCCTAATAATGAGGTGATTATTAATTTCCATTATTTGTATATAATAACTTTAAAAGTGTACCTTATGTTACATATGTATTAATGATTGAAAGTTTTCGATTAAAAAGGTCAATTCCATTGAGTCTCCTCTCGAAGAACCAGTAGACAGTGATCTGCCAGCCTTACAATTCCCAGAAGAGGACTTTTGGAATGTTTTCATTACAGTTGCCAATTCTACTCTGGAAATATGGCTAAGGATAATTGGTCCACAATATAGTGTATGTAATATAATGTTTTATATTATTTTAATAAAATAATAGAACTATTTTTCTTATTCATGTAAAATATATAACTTACAGGATGTTTTTGAAGTTCTATTGGTTGAAATGGCTAGTTATTATGAATATTCTGGAACGGCTGTAGACAAATCCATGATCGTAAAAAATGCTTGGTAGGTACCTTTTTTTTTAATCTATGTTGTTAATATAATAATAATGTGATATGTATTGTAAATAACACACGTAAATATATGGCGAATCGCATAATAAGTGAAGCCATGCAAAAACCACAACCAGGATTAAAACTTCATTTTTAATGCATTAGGATTTGTAATTTGTTTAACTTGTTTATACAAGACAACGAAAATATACATTAGTGGATACTGTATACTTGTACCTTTATACTTTTTTTAAAGTAATTACGAATTCCCTTTTACAATTCATCATTGTACGTTTTAGGTATGCCGTCAATGTTGACGATGGTGGGTGGCAACGTGCGAAAATATTAGAAATCGAAGACGACACGGCTACTGTGTTTTTGGGTGACCACGGCGACGATGACACAGTCTCTTTAGATAAAATAAAAATATTAGAACCACAATTTAGAAGACTCCCTGCGCAAGTAGGTATCTTAGATGATGTAAACTATCTAGTCCATTTCACTCAATGTTTAACTGTAGTAGATAGTCGAACATCAACAGCACACATTACTCTTCTTAAAGAATAAATACTGAGATAATAGAACTACATACATACACATTATAGTTATGTATATGATATTGTAAAAAAAGCTTCATACATATATGTGGTCAATTTGAGAAACCTCTATTTTTAGAAGTCGGTTAAAAAATGAATAGGCTAATAGGGAGAGCGGTATGTACTACGTAGTAAGAGAGCGCGCTGCGCGTGTCGTGCAGGCGATCCTGTGCCGGCTGGAGGGCGCGGAGGAGCTGTCGGCGAGCGCGGTGGGCGC
>DWAJ01006492.1:0-10320 GCA_018238005.1 Eurema mandarina | reverse complement strand
TTTTTATATAATAGGGGGCAAACGAACTGGCGCGTCACCTGATGGAAAGTGATCAGCGCCGCCCATGAGCACTCGTGATGTCACGAGTGTGTTGCCGGCCTCTTAAGGATAGGTAAAATCATCATGTTTAAATAAGCAAATGACTTAATATACGTTACGAACGAACCTATAATGCAAAGCCGACAATTTTGTTAACTTACTTTTATGATATGATACGTATTACTTTAATGATAATGAATGTCAAAAAAGTTTTGACTAGTTATTGTAAAATTAAACTTGCCAAAAAATCAAACCAGCTTATAGGATCAATTCTTATGATTTTTTTTTTGTAATTAGAAAATTTCATAAGTAAATAATCCTGTTTACAATTTTAAATAATTGCAGTCTTATATATGGCTGCGTATTGATATTATTATTAATAAAAACCAGAACTATAAAAATTTATTTCACGAACATTTTTCCATAAAAGTAACATTAGTTTTTAGCCGTACCACCATGTCGGTATAACGACAATATTCTGTACTTTATGGTCGTCACGTGTGTCCATTTTATGCTCTATGGTTTAATCTAGGATTCTATTTTAGTCTGTGGCTTTGTAAGAGCGGGAATAAACGTAGTTTTATTTTTTATGACGTCATTAAGTAAAGGAAGCCGGAACGCCTGCGGTCTCGTCTGTTGAATAAACTGTTGATATTGATAAGTATTTGTGGTGTCTAGAGGTGGACTCTATTTGGAAGATATTTTTAATGATAGCTTGACGACTATATTTATAAATTTATAGCAGATCCTTTAAAATTTTGGTACACTGCATACTGTATTGTGATTTACCAAAATGATTCAAAACTGTTAATGAAGCTCGTTTGATAAAGATATATTTTCATTGACTTTGATGTTACTGGTTGAAAATTATTTATGTCTTTATGGTTGGACCAAAATGTAAACTTCGGTTTTGATGTTGACTTTTACTTTGGTTTAACTGGTTTAAATTAATTATCAATGCTTGGACCAAATCCTAAGTTTCAGATATAAAGGGCCTACAAAATATCAAATATATTTTCGATACATTAAATCATCATATGTGGTCGTCGCGTGTCAAACGTAACACTTTAAACAAACACTTTTTGGGTTCTCAAACCGAAGTAGATGTCGGCGGAGATTAACACGGCCGTGGGTCGACAGAACACGACCTAACTCCCACTCGCGAACATTCTGGAACATTCTACGTGGAACACATCCCTCATTCGATCGTTTTTTTGGAGTCTAGACTTGTTTTATTTTGTAACGAATGTTTTTTGCGCTTAATGCAAAGGTCCTTTTTGTATAATTTTTGGTTTTGTTTTCTAACTAATTTTCATTAACGCAAAGCGATGATTTTTTAAACGATATAGACCCGTTTTAAATTAATTAAAATAAATCTTAAAAAATACCTTTTTTAAACATACGATGAGGATTGTTTTTTATTAGATGAGGGAATTATGCAACAAATTATATAACAAGTACAAATTATATACAAGGTAGTATAACAAAACATGTGTAGGTTACACCCTAAGCAGCGTACTTTTGCCTCAAAACATTTCCAGTCTAAAATTCCAGCCATCAAAATACCCTGAAAGAGCGATACAGCCGCGATAGCTGATACCTCCCAAACGCGCGTCAAAACTTCACACTTTTCGATACATTTACACGTTCTTAGAAGGACCCGCGCCAGGAGGCACCTCGTCAGCCCCTCTACTGTTTACGTCACATCCCATAAGCCACTTGTCTGTGAATCGCCTATCGAATTTCATATTCGATAAATCGAACACGACTCAATCTTAGGCGACGGACCGTGTGACGTCATGATTTATCTTTAAATATTAGGGCTGATTTGATATTCGATCGAAAGCAATTTTAATATTCATTCAGAGTTTTGTTTTGGCGTTTTATGTTTTTCGAAATTGCGTTTTAGGTTACAATAATTATTTCCACAGTTTTAAACATTTCAAATGCGATTTCATATTTACAATCTTAGGCTTAATTAATATTAGACACTCAAAAATTAAATAGCTTTTCAATTTTATATATATAGCTCTAATATATTATACGAATTTAAAAACCCAGACGCTATTACTTATTATAAAGCTAAGCTAAATGTCCATTTGTAGCTTGATTGATTATTTGATCACTTTTTAATATCAGCATAGATCATTAAAAATAGCTATCAGAAATATGTAAACTCAAAACGTAACAGCAAAATAAATTTTCACTCGTTCCGCTAGAAAAATCAGGTCTCTCCCAATTGGCTTACCACATTATTATATAAAAAGTGCATTTCTATGAAAAAAATAAGCGTTCGGCCTTATTGCAACGCGCCCGAGCGAATAATGTGCGGTTACTAAGACCCAGTCAAAGGCACGCGTTCTGTCTTTGACGGCTACCACCGACCATATATATAATGAAGTCTTATTCACTGGACACTAAGAAATTATAACTGCATAGAACAGAAATTTCTAGTAAAGCATTTCTATAGACTTAAAACGTTGGGCTAAATAGCTATTGTGATCAGACTCTAGCGCTATTGGAAATAATCGTCCATTACTTATTTAAAATATGAATTGAAGTTATTTTTCTTATCGTAAAATAAACGTTAATTTACACGTAATATGTCTTCTATACATCGACAATAAAACTAAACTGATGATTCCTTAGCTGTATCGGATATGAGTTAGTGCTGAAAAATTAAAAGAATCTATTAATTGTATAAATATATATAATAACAAAGCATCAGCAAGATTTTCAGATATACAATACAATAAAAACAACCTATTTCAGCATTGTTGTTTAATGAATATCAATTACACACGCACACACACGCAATATGACAGCAACTACATCTTGTTACATCAAATTGACCCCGCCTTTTGTGGTATTCGTTTGACCGATTTTTCATGGTACCATCGAAATCACTCGCTCAATTGCATTTGATTCAAGTCCTATTGACTCAAAACTGTGTGTGAGATACGGAAAAGGTTTTATAGTTGGTTTTATTAGTTATAAATGAGTCCATTAAATTTATAGTTCCTGAGTTATTGGATGATTAAGTTTACGACTTAGTAAGACCGTGTAGATCGAGCTCTGTACAGGCGATACAAAATGGATTAATAGAAATTCATTTGCAAATTAGTTTGTTATTATTGCTTTGCAAAGATGGCGTCAGCTTCACTACTGTTACATTTTATTGAGATATTAGTTAGAAACTCACATCAGAATCTTCTGTTAATGGTCCAGTAACCGTTATAACGAATGAAATTTTATTTACAAAATAGAATAATAAAAAACTGCAACAGTGTTACGTATATGGCCACTGCAAAAGTTAACGATCCGATTGATATTTGAACTAACAATCACAAACCGTGCCAAGGCTAAATAAATCCAGTGATCAGTAGACAAAATAAATACAATTGTTGCGAGATGAAATGAATCATAGTAAAAAGAGATCGTGACATTTAATAAGCAGCTAACGAACACGATAGAACTGCTGCTGAAACGACACGTACATGTTTACAAAATCAGATCGTAAATAAATATGGAAAGCATATGGAATGCTTTGTTAATCGCTTCGGATCGGGCCAAGGTTGGACAACAATAGAAATAGTTAAGAAAACACTTAAATCTCATAGATCATATAAATCTTTAAGAATATGCCATAACGACGAGCCAAACAAAATACAGTAACGGTTATTTCTAGTACGTTCCACTTTCAATGTTGTTTCTAGGCATATTGTTGTATTAAATTACTTATTTTCGTAGCCTTGACATGTATTTAGAAAGACAGACAGGGATGATTAACATTACAAATCTATTATTGTAGAATGAAAACTAGCCCGAAAATATATTTCGAAATAGCAACCATTTTGTTTGAAACAATTATTTTCTTTTAAAATATGGTGCGAGCTTTTGTTTTATCTCTTATTTTGATGGAAAAAAGAAAATTAAAGCGATGAACTCGTCAATTCTAATAATAATAAATCAACCAGATGACCGAAAGAAATGTCTAGTAACGTTCAAATGGAATCAATTCAAGCTTTTACATAAGGTGTTTATTGAAATAGATGCTTATGAAATGGAATCAAAGTCAATTGATTTGACCCAAGATTCCTTGTTACAATCAGCGTGCGAAGTCTCATTGGAGCTATTAACGATGACATGCAATACCCATCTGATTAGTCTACATCATCGCTTTGAATAATTTAACTGGCAGCAATGAAGGAATGTGATTGTCATATGGTATACTGCTAACAGTATGGTTAAACTAGAACATTGAGGTTATAGAATCTTTCGGTTCAATAGTCAGCAATACATTGTATTTTTGTAAATATTTTATTAACATACATACATTTTTAATAGTAGATGTTTACATATCCTCCTTTCTTGAAGATATATACCAAGACATATCAAACGAAACTTCGATAATTTCATAGTTAAAAATACTTCAAGCCTCATCCTTTCATCTTACCAGATAGTTAAAGGACAATTTATTTTGTTCATCCTAAAACTATATTTAATCACAGTTAAGTAGACGTTCTCGAAATGTTAATTAAGGCTAGACATATCATCAGTAGTACCACTTAAAAAAGTAAAAGTGTCATTAATAAAAATGACAAGTCAAACTAATGATTGGGGCTCGAGGAACGCACAAGTTCAACGCTGAAATATTCGAAATAAAAATAGACGTTCTTAGTACTCGTAAAGCATCGACCATTTTTCATGGAGTAAGCAAAATATTGCTCTTGCCAGCGGAATATACAAACAGTCATAAATAGAGTTAAATCATGTTACTGTAAATCAACTTGAAAGTGAAGCTAAAAATGAACTTTGTTTATAAAAATATTTAGAAAAATTCGGCGTTATTGTACATTTTCAATTCCATCCTTGATGTAAGAAATTAAAAAACATTTAAATAAATCAATATTATTGCTCGTTTAATTGACAACTAAAACAAAATATTATACTTAAGGTGCTTATATAAGTAGGTATCAAGATTAAAAATTAAATCAGGTAAAAATATATTTTATGTTTTGTTTTTAAAAAATTAATAACCAATTATATGTTAGCATATGAGTAATCATATTAATTAGCATCTATACCAGAGCATATATATGTAGTAAAAAGCTATCATATTTTACTTCTTCTATTACCAATATCTTCACCAACCACTTCGCCTCCAAAGACCGAAATAGAGCATTATTAAAACAACTCGTTCAGCATTGTCGCGTCGCATATATTTAACCGGTCAGTCAGATATGATTTAATGTGGTGACGAAAGCATCGTTAACATGAATAAATTCATAAGCCGTACCATTCGCCCACGGTCTCTCGCTTGTTTGATCTCGATATTAATCTCGATTCTAATAAATGTTAAGAGTTTGATAAAACTATTTCTTTTCTATAGTATTCACAAATAACTTCAGTTTAATCAGGCGTATTTAAGCGACGAAGTTTTCGGAGTGAAAATATTTGAAATGGGCAAAATTAAATAATCTTTTGTTTAGCTTATTAAAAAAATGTTTTGATAATTAAAAGGATTGAAATGCATAATATATTTCAGTGCCTTCTATCAAAAGTTATCGCTGTATGTTGTTAATTTTAGAAACTTACAAATTTTAATATATAAAATTTTTTGTCTCTCCTCTTAACTCCTAAACTTCTGAACCGATTTTAAATTAATGATTAATTATGTATAAAATATGCAAGCGAAGCCGTTGCGGGTCTCTAGTATCTCTATATTAATAAAGGTATTTAAGAAGCAAAAACAAATCCGGCGCAAATAAATTTCCAAAGAACCGATAGTACCCTTTTCTTATTCATCACACGTGCTTTTAACATTCGGTCGCCACTTCGTTATGCAGTTTATTTAGAACGTAATAAGTCAGGCCGGTGACTGAGAGGGAAACAGGACGCGACGTATCTCGGAATTCATTTGTTATATCCTCACCTAATCTACTTGGTTAAAGGCTATCGCGATTCTTGGAACCACTTGATCAATCGTATACTTAGGATCATATTGAACAGTTTGAATGGGTGAATTTCGATGCTAAATACTATGTACTCGTATTTATAATTGAGAATCAGGATTGTGAGGAGTACTGCAGATTTTGATTTTATTTTAGATGTGTTATAACTCAATATTTTTTAAATTATGTGAAACTTTGATCAACAGGTACTTTATACGATCATAACTTAGGTACACAAATAAAATATAGTATGGCTGTGATACAATAGACTATGATTAAAGATTAAAAACTTTGGTCATATTATTTGCTTAATACCCTAGTTCTAACTCGGGGACAAATAAGGGCATTTATTGTAGCTTACGTCGATGAAGATGATTTAATTTACACTCTTAATACCAAATATATATTTGGAAGCAGATAATAGTTTTTATTGTTGTTTAATCCATGTTTAAATTTACCTTATTAAATAATCTGCGTAAACAATCTATTCCCAATAAACAGCCAATGAACCACGTTATTTGTTATTGATTTGTATCGAGCAAATACAGGAGTCGGCAAATAAACGCTAAAATAATTGAGCCTAAAGTTTGAACAGCTATAATTAACGCGATTAGCGCGGTGATTGGAGCGATGGCGTCGTATTTGATAGACTTGCTTTGGTCATTAAAAGCGCCCAATGCCCATACATCACTTGTTATCGTTTATTTGCTCAAATTTGACGTTTTTAGTGTTTCTAAACATGGATGTTTCATATTCGGTCTTTCATGCAACTATTGAATGCATTTGAATTATTAAAGTTTTACAATAGTTTAGCTCGTACATTCCAGAAGTCTCAGGTCTCTTCGTAACATTATAAGCGCTAAACGCAAGTGCTTCTGGATGTGTTCATTTATCAGGTATTAGGGTGTTCAATAAAATGACAGTTAGAATCTCCAAACTGTCAGATAAACAAGCAAGTTGTAATATTTGCAAATAAGGGCTAAAGGAAATAACGTAATGGCTAAGAACTCAAGGCTTATCGGATGACCGCCCACGAGCCTTTGAAAGGGGATTCTATGGAACTCGAGAATGATCAAGTGGACACAGGGGATGGAGTGACCGTGTGTGGACTAAATTAGAATCCAAAGCCCGTTGGAAAGACGCAAGGGATTTTGTAAATCGGTGTGAAACTGTGCGGCTGAGCATTCTAATAACATTTTGTTGCAACGCGATACCCTTTGTTAATGAAGTGGGGTCTTAAGAGATTCTAACTTGATGAAAGTGGATTATTTATAATGAATTTAAGCCAAGTACTATTATATTGGATATCTATGGGGTGGTCATTTTGTGTCTTTAAAATTATGTTAAATGATAAACAGTATCAGCTTTAGAGTGATAAAGAAATAGTAGATGCCAAGTATCTCAACTACAATAACTTTTATCTATATCAATAGGTATTGATATAAGAAGATACAAAGTTTGAGAGGTTAATTTCCTTATGAAAAAAATATGATTTACGAGTACATAAGAACTTCCGATTTTATTTGTTTATATTATTTGAGTATCATTAAATGCAATAGTTTCCGTAATAGTCAATCCATTAATATTTACAGGTACGTTTAAAATTTTAAAAGAATTTTATTTTAATTATTATTTCAAAAGTGACCAACCTAATTTTGCTAAGAATGGAAAAGCCTCAAACCTCAGTTAATATAGATACACTTGAGCAATTACAGATGTCAGTCTGAATCGATACAATTATGTGACTATAGATAGCTCTTACGTGAATGGATACCGATTAATGTCAAGTTGATCATGACCTAATCTAATTACGAAACGAAGCCCGCCGTCTACTGTTGAGATGTCTGTGTGATACGGAATTATAGGTCTTGTTTTCAATTTAGCAACGTCTTTAAGAGTCACTATAGTTTAAACATCACTAATAACAGATATAATAAGAATCGGCCTTATGATATTTTTTCGAGACTTATATAATAACTTCCCGATATTGGTCAGTTATTCGAGTCATCAAAGAATCCCCTCTCCTTTTGGTTTGGAAAAACGTTCAGAGTAACTTTACTCTCAAGAAGTTTGCATATATTTGAATCTGTTTTAGGTATTTAATAAATATAATACTAGACATTCTCGCGGCGTACTGTAAGATAACTTGCAGTAGTACTGATTAATTATTATTTTGTATTGTTACTTCTTGGTGAAACTCCATTTTATTTTAATTTAAGTATCGTAGTCAAGTCACCGTAGATAGTTCTAGCGATTTTAGCGTTCAAATCGATTGATAAATTATTTAATATTGAAGTAATAGGAAACCTTTGTCTTACCAGTTTTATCAGCAAAAACATTCGCCTCATTATAACATTAATTAAAACAAGTTTGTTTATAAAACGCCTAAACGAGAAGAATAATTAAACAGTCTCTAATTATTTTCTATCAGGAAAGATAACTCAATTGATTTATAGACTCCATCGTCTCCCGAATTATAGATAGCGCTCAAAATTTACGATGTTTCCCTGATAAGCAATTTAAATTGTTTACTTTGACGTTTTAATCGGCCACCAAATATAGGGACGTTTAATATTGCAGCTAGAACTGTTGATTTATCGGGAACGTGTGGACGGAATTGAGTGAATAAATCATAGGCGTTCTTTTGTTTTGATGTTTGACTGGCATTTACAGACATTTACCGATTGATTCTTTGCTGATATTCCGACGTATTGGTCTTGACGCAAATTTTGATTCTGTAAAATTTGAATCTAAAATATGTTTTGACGTCAAAATTCTTACAAAAGATTTACACCAGTTTTGCAATAATTATATCAATACTAAGGAGTATGTATACATAATGAACCGATAGTAAATTTGTTATTAAATATAATTAGGTAAATATTTTGACAGTTTTGCGTCTATGCTATAACATAGATTTTACACAAAATTTCTCGATGATAATAGATTTCGTTACATTAAATACATGTGTAAAATATTTATAATTTTCATTATTTAACTGAAAAATTCAAATGAAATTGGAATCCAGTAAAAAATTATTTATTTGCAGTGGCGAAGATGTTAGTGGTAAAAATGTCTTTCACTATATTTGATCGAATAAACATGAAATGATATTTAGGGCGCTGTAAGAAATTTCAAGCCTAACTTCGTCAATTAAATCCAATTTTCTTGGTCATCAGTATTTAGTTTAGCTAACTAAAGTGAAGATTGTAATATCGTAATAGCATAACTTTCATAACAGCTGCCGAGAGAGTACTACTCTTCATTAATAGGCGACCCATAGTAAATTATTCTTTGGGTCACTTTAGTAGTATTCAGTTAATTTAATACTAAGTTATGAGGGGATTACTGGACCAAATGTGTGTTAATTGTAATATGACGACGCGGTTTAAATAAATGGTTATGATAATGTATGTCACTTAGACTTTGGGGTTTCATATTACGCTAATATCTATAGTAATATGTATCGTTACCTATATAATAATGATAATAATAAGTTTAACATTACATTACATTTTGTGAAAAAATACTTACTATCGATAGAAAAGCAAGTTAATATCTCCTTTATTTTGGAATATTTAGAGACGAAAAATACGTCAAGTTTATATTTCATCCAAGCACAGGAACGCAAATATTCAAATTATAAATCACAGTACAAAATTTGGATTTATTAGTAACATTAACAAAGCTAACAGCGCAATCAGCGGGTGGGCGCCGCGGGCGAAATTTTTGTGACCCGTAATTATTTTCGTGATAAAACGACACAACCACCACTAATATATTTTATTACAAACACGATAAATCGTTTAAACGTTAACGCTTTTGTTACGTGGACATTAACATGGATTTTGCTGTTTGGCGAGTAATTGTAGGCCATTTTTTACATTCATAGATACATATAGGTAATGTAATGTTTCATTAAATCAATACATCAATAATTGATATAAGGTATTAGTTTTGATTATATCACATATTTCGAGTAAGGGAGAATCTTGATGGTATATCCTTCTTCTGATCTATAGGGAGGAACTTTAATTACTCGACTCGGCATTTTAAGTTCCAATGATTTAAGATCGAGAAGTTGTATATGTATACATACTGTCTTAAATAAATATCATAAGCACGATAGAGAACGCATTTGTAACGGTCTCTATTCTTAAATACACAGCTTTATGTCCATAAATTTTGACGATTGGCGTAGTTTGACGACCGCTTGGCGCAGTGGGTAATACACCTGCCTTCAGCGCGAAGGGTCGTGGGTTCGATTCCCACACCGGAAAAATATATTTGTAATTTACATTTGTATTTTTCTGGGGTCTGGGTGTTG
>DWAJ01006491.1:0-10321 GCA_018238005.1 Eurema mandarina | reverse complement strand
GCACTCCGGATGGTAAGAGTAACGCCAGCCCATAGCCAATGCAGTGCTACCCGGAATTTTGCTATAAAGCCCAACTCCGGGCAGGGGTGCACTACACCGACGCTCCCCACTTTGAGTCGTCAGATATTAAGACACATTAGCCCAGTAATTTCGCTGGCTTCAGTGCCCTTCAGACCGGAGCATAGTGACATTTTCACATCACTATTCAGGCGGTAGAATGTCTGGCACTGTGGCACTCGCCGAGTCGGTCTCCTGCGAAATAGACCTACCCTCGGGTATGTTTATCACGAAATCGCGAAATTCTTGTCCTTGGAGTTTATATATGAAAACCCAACAAAGAAATGATCTTACTTATATTTCTATACAATCCACATAACTATACCTAAAAGTTTCACATAAAATTTTAGAGCCGTGTAAATAAATAAATAAAAATATATAATCATAATGTTCCTAATATCACTTCCTCACTGTGTCCCAAGTACCAATTTTATTTAGTTTTATTTACTCAAAAAGCGCAAAAATCATTTGAATAACATTCAAATAGGTTGGTTTATTTAAGAATATTTTAAATGTATCGGATCGGAAATTAGCGTAAAAAAGTGAAATATGCATATCATTTGGTAGTTCCACTTTCTCCTATTGCTTCCTTTTCACCCAAAACCTTAATACGTAATACAATTCAGACCTTTCACTCAATGTAAGAGAACACAGCCGAATTCAATTTTTTATTTATCACCTCTAAAAGGTTAAAGTTCACACGACCTTTCAAAGAACATCGCGGCTTAGTATTTTATTACTTCGATATTTCCATAAATCGATAGGTATCTTAAATGATCATTTCAAATTTTATTGCTTTTGGTACGATTTATATGGCTTGAACAATCTTCTTAATATGGTCGGAGTATGCTGTTGGAATAATAAGATGGAATAATTAGACGCACAATAACATGTTTTAAATTTTGTTTTTCTTTAGGTTTTAAGTTAAATTCGATTCAGAAGAAATAATCAAATACAAACAAGACACCAATGTTTCAAACTATACAAACATAATATTTGTATGGAAATGAATTTTAATACCACTAAAAAATTGTAAAAAAGGATTAAGTTTTAATCAAGAGTGCGTGGGGCACTGCTACCATACAAAATACTTAATTTAAAAAGTGTTATTTCCAAGCAAGCTTTAATAAGCTTTATCTGAGCTTTGAGTAGCGCTTTATCCTGGTATTTCATGTAAGCTAGCAGTGTCAACCGCCATATTCCTTAATACTGATTTCAAGGAAAGTCTATTAGAAGCTTTGCTCTGATTTACCTCCTTTAGAACCTTCGTGGCGCAATTATTAAAGCTATAGTCCATTACCATCTCACACTCACAAACACAAACACAGTGACACGGACACGTTTTCTTAAAAATAAAAGTTATAATAATGTATAATCTGGGTACCGAACTATTCTTAAAAATAATCATTTTATGACCTACAAATTACGAGTAAATAATAACAGATCACGTAAACGGTGGATAGGAAAACCTTCTGTGGAAGCTATGTAGTATGGTATTTGTAGAATGTTTGCAAATTAAAAGAACTACGGACCCTTCCTTACTCGATTACAATTTTTTAACCTTTCACTATACGGGAATAGTTCTCATTACTACCTACCATACAAGTCGTACACTCGACCTAACGCTCCTTAATCCTTTCTTAGCAACGTAGACGCACAATTCAAAGCGACCAAGAATTTAATTTGATGAGGTAACCCTCGTTACTTGGAGCCCTAATTTAGTTACACACAGCTCAGGATTACCACGGCCCCGTACGTACCTATTTGCTGAATGGGGCCAGTGTTTCGATGAACTTTCTAAGGGACTGCACGTTGAATTATTCTGTTTGAGAAGGACACGATACTGGAATCCTAAATGTAACTCTTGGTGCTAGAAACTAGGCTGTAAATTGAAACTGTGTGCGCTGAATAGTAAGCTGTGTGTGCTGGTTTTCTTCATCGCGTTTTGTAATTAGGCGACATATATAGAATTCAATAGAAGGTCCTTCTAAACACAGTCTATGAATTTATATACTAGACATAAAAAATACTGGCAATGAACAATTAGCTTGAAAAAACTCTTCGTTTTATATATAAAAGTCGAATCGACAATCGTTTTCTTAGTTATAAGTTAAACAAGCTATAGTCACTTTTAATGAAACTTCAGTACCAAATTATTCTGAAACAATTTTAGTTTGTTTTATTTTTTAAAAAATATATTTTATGTATATTATGCCAGTATGTATTTCCGTGCAATACGTAGATCTAATTACCTACAAAAGTAAAGCTGACGCAGACGTTTTATAAAATGTCTGGCGCTGGCACCTCGATAGCGAAATGATATGATCAAGAAGCCAATTATGAGCCGTCAAAAGATCAATGCTTAACCTAATCTCCGTCAGCGAAGTAAAATTAATTTAATAAACTAACAAAATTCAAGCTGAGCCGTCCAATAACCCATTTTCTTTGTCTAAAGCTTAATAAATATAATTTAAGTGTAATTACTTAGAACATTATATAACGGTTCTGAATTCAGAGCTCATCAAATTAAACGCCTATTTGGAACTTTTGGAGTTTTATTATATTATTAGCTATAAAAGCCTACTCGGCCACGTGAATGTCCAGATTAATTTCATTAAATAATGAAAAATAAATTAAGATAATGCTAACGATTGCATAATATAGGCTTCGGATTTACTTTCTTTCCTTTTGTTGTTTTCATATATTTTTTTAAGGCATTGATAAGGTTTTTAAGGTAAGGACGGACCACAAATTCGAAATAGTCGTTCTCAAATTTTATATGTTGTGTAAATAACTTAAATTTTCGTTTTGTAAAACCTTTTTCAGATGTTAAAAGCACAAATATTCTAATAAGGGTAGCTGACTGAAATAAAATATGTTTGTATTTACATTTTGGGGATTATATGTATTTATGTATATATTTATGGAAAGCAGACCTAATATATAAATCATAAATACGATTTCTGAAATTCTAGGATGAATTAAAATAAAGACAAATTAGTTTTAACTATTTGTGTATTAAGAGAAACTTTTCAGCTTTGTTCAGGATCAAAGAGTCTGTTAAAGTATAATAGCTTTAATTATTCTATATTAAGCTTTCATTAGAGTCGGCTTATAGGAGAAAATTTTGTAATTAAAGTGACAAAACACCGAACTTTCTTCTTTCATCACTTTCACAAAAGTTAGTAAATACGTGTGAAGGTGTCTTTAAGAAAGTCCTCGCTAATTACAGTATAAAATCGAGTATATGTACGAGAAGAAATTTCACACGATATCACGCCTTATCGTTGAGCATTAAGGGATATTATCCCGTGCTTTCGTAGAGTACATACGCCTCAAATTTAATTTCATACCCTCAGTATGCTTGTATTAAAATGAAAGATAAATTATCGCAGCCACAATGCATGTAAATTATTTTATTAACGTCGCATAAATAAAAGCATGTTGAATTTTAAACGTTACTTTTGGGCGGTGGCCTTGTTGTTTTAATTTCCGTAACAGCAATACAAAACAATATTCCCAATATAGTTGGGCTTTAATTGCAATATTCATAAATGGGTATATATTGTTATTTGGACACAGAACAGAATGGTTACAGTTGGGTTGATTGTAATGAAAGTTTGAAATTATTAACGCATAGATTATTAAAAAGTACCTATAAAAATAGTAAGGGTCGCTTGTACAACTTCATGATATACTGTAACTAGATTGTCAAAGATTTAATACAAAAAATGTATCCTACACTCAGACAATGATTCAGAAGAAGAATACATTTATATAACCCTAGAAAATTGCGTTCAATTGTGCTTTAAATCTATGTTTTACTAACGCAAATCCGGGAAGCGTTTTTATACCTATTTTAAAGCAGTAATATGAGAATCTAATAAAAAAAATAATTACGTTAAAACCAAGTCAGCTGGCATAAATTATATTAATTATCTCATCAAAGTGAAAACGAAAGTTTTTATGACACTTGAAGACTAAAAAGAAACTTTCAGAAATGATTGAAGAAGAGTTGTCTTTAATAACCTTATTAAGTAGGTACTTATTAAGTAAATTGTTTCAAATACGGTCTTATTACAAGAGATTCCTTAATAAGTTTATAACAAGAGCCATGAATGACTATTCTAATGACGACGTGGGCGTCTTTAATATTATTAAGAAGGTGAAGTCAAGGTAAGCCGTTATATTTAAGGAAAGTATTAATACAAAGAAATATGAGTAATTATTATATGTATATGTATGTTGTGTATTTTCTACTTTAATTTAACTTTATCTCATGCACGCTGGTTGCCTGTAAGAAATCGCTAGCTAGCGATAACGCCGCCAATTGGCTAAATTGCATTCTGTAGAGGTATGTGTAGTTCTTTTCTTTGTGTATGTGAATTGTGTATGTAATTTTTATTATTTTTTTAATTAAATATTTCATTCTTTCATATAAAAATGTTTAATTCTGTTTATCTGTTAAGCATTCATGCTTAAACTACCTACTGAACTGATATTGCCCAGATTTCGTTTCATGGAAACCAAAAAGTTAGTTTTATATAAAATAGCGTTCGCTACACACAATTCATAAATAGTATCAGTATAAACAGTATTAAATATAATAACAGAGGAAACTTAATTAAATATGTTTCATTTATAAACAATAATAATAACCTTTCCTGGGAATTGTGTTTTTGGTATTACGAATTAATACAAATAGAAATCTATTGTTGCTTCAGGAAACTTTATTCTGTGAAAATAAATACGTAAACTTTGTATCAGATTAATAACTAATCGCTATCATAAAAATCATTCACGAAAACAACCTTTCAAAGACTCATACAAAATTCAGGGATTATACCGTTTCATTAAATATTTAAAACCGCATGGGAAAAATATTTTATCTTCGCAACATATATTTAAAGAAACATTACGCCAGATTCCGGCATCCCTTAACCGCAAAGCGAATATAAAAATTTAACGAACACTCTATGTTCTTACATTAATCATCGGAAAGCCTGCGGGCATTATGAAAGATTCGAAAAGGGTCTACGTCGTGTATAGATGCTTCCATAATGAAAAAGATTAAGACAAAGCTTTTAGGATATTCCAACTCGAAGAGAGTACTCACTTTAATTTCTATAGAATTCTTTTCGTTCGCTGTGAATACAATGAGTAGAGGAAATTTATGAAAGAACGAAGACATATAATCGCGGCTGATGTCACGTAAATTCATTAATAATAACTACACGTTTCTTACTCAGTTTCATAATTTTGGGCTGTTCTTATGAGGGAAGTTTAATTAATATGGCTACCAATTATCACCTTAAGTAAAAAAATGCTACATCATCATAACTGTATATTCGTAGCTGATACTTTGACACGCACTGGACAAAGACAAAGGTACTCTTACACAATCTTCAATATACAAAACATTATAACACTAAAAGGATTATAATGAATAAGTGTCGTGACACGAAATAACACAACATATTATTAAATGTTTCAGACGTTTTAGTTGAAATATTTAAAATTTTAGAGTTAAAATGTTTTAATTTCGAACTGGTTAAATTATTTTAATGTCGACGATACCATCCTATTGTAATAGCTTCTTCACGTGGTGTTTTCCTGTATAGAAGTAATATTTCCTTTAGGAAATGGTCTTTCGACTACGCATAATACCAGATAATTTAGAGGGACAGTTGACACCTTTAGCTGACCATTTAAGATAAAATAATTTTGTACTAAACTTAATTTATACAATGTTAAATTAGTTCCTAATCCATACTTATAATTTCATTACACAGAATAATATCTAATAAATATAAAGCCATGTTAAATATAAAAGTACTCGAGGGTACTCGTACGAAAAAATGCGTATAAGAAAATTCGTTCATAAAGCCATTAACGTTCAGCCGAGAATACAGATAAATAAAACACAATTTACGACTCTTATACAAATCACTTTATTTTCGTTTGAAATGCGTTTCCCGTATACGCGTGGGAGTACTCGTACCATTTGTCCTTTAATTTATATGTTTTAAACAAGTAAACTTTTATTGTCTCCCGACTTAACAAAACGAGTCAAGATTTATGTGCTGCAAAATCGCTTACGCGCCAATGGACCGATTTTTAATAGACATCGGGAATTTTTTGGATGGATTTGTATATCTATGGAGTTTATTGAAGCTTCGAAGCAGCTTTCCAGAAGTTGTGCAAACAATGTTGGGTGTTAAATATTGAAACATGAAATGTATCATTCTTCATTCAAGGTTATTTCTACTTTTGATATAGAAATAGGAGCGGTCGTATTTCTACCACGAGAACAGCACGTTTTTTTATAACAATAAATGAAGGCTCGAGCAGGCGCACCAACTGATGGAAAATGGTCATCGCGACCCATTAACACCCGTGGAGCTTGATAGGTCTAGACTGGGTTGACCGCCTTTTAGAAAGATAAGAACGTAAATAAAGAATGCATAATTGCAATAAATCCTATTTTTAAATTTATAACCACAGTTCAGCCCCAGGATGTATTTTATTACAACAATTTTTTTTAGTATACTAGCTGTTGCCCGCGACTCCGCCCGCGTGGACTTTCAAATAAAATTTCCCCCTCCCCTTCCCCCCTTATAGCCGTTTTTTCCAGTTAAAGTAACCTATGTTACTCTCCATATTTTCAACTAACTGAATGCCAAAAATCAGGTCGTTTGATTGCTTAGCTACGGCGTGAAGGAAGGACAAACAAACAAACAAACACACTTTCACATTTATAATATTAGTATGGATAGTAATAAATTAACTAAACTAATAAGAGTATTCGTAAAATTTAAAATTTAAACATTTCACGATGAAGTTTACACAATACTCGTTGTTCGTTCCGTGTAACATAATATATTTCAATAACCGATGCAAAATTACATTGAAATAGCCTTTTGTTATTAGCATAACCTACGTGTACCAAATAACTAATACTGAAACAGAATTAATTAACTGTTCAAATATTATAAAGGAATACATACAACATCGATTTACATTCAAAAATGTGTATGCAAAGCAAAGCAAGGCAATATTTGTTTCGATACAATCTGTTATTACTTGTAATGTTGCTTGGAATGTTCTAGAAATTGCATACGTTTCGGTATTTCGCTTATATTAAATGTTGGAAATATTTGTGGATTTAGCTTTTGTTTATACGATCGTGTTTTTAATAGATTGTTACTTTTTAGCCGGATAATAGCAAACAAATGTAAAAACATAGCTATGTTCATTTATATACCTTGTTCATTTTACTCATTTATTTATTATACTCATAATAATTGTTGCAATGTAATAATTGTTAATATCTATAAAAGAAATCAGATAACAACAAAAATATAACTTCTTAAACAACAATTTCTCGCAACTAAGATCTTCTACCGTTGAATAATCCATATAATACCAATTAGGGTTATTTATTGGGACCTTTATTAGCTAACCTAATATCTTTTATAATAACTTTCCTCTTCATTCACTCTATCTATTAAAAAAACCACATTAGAATCAGTTGCGTAGTTTTAGAGATTTAAGCAAACATAGGGATACAGGAACAGAGAAAGTGACTTTATTTTATACTATGTAGTAATAAAATCATTTTCCTTACTATAAATTATTTATCAACATTTTATTAAAGCGTATAATAACCTCAAAATCTCATTCCTATACATTTAATAAAATATATTTTTAATAATTTCATGTTCAAAACCACACGCTCTAATTAATATTCAATATTATAAAAACGTTTTTATTTAAAACTCACATCGAATTCTATTAATAAAAACGAAGTCAATTTGTTATTCGAATCGACGCAATTTTTTTATCGGGAAATATTTGCTTGTCACGAATGAACAATCAGTTACAATTTGTTAGATTGTATTTAATCAATACAATATTCAGGTAACGCGTGTTTGATTTGTATGGAAAAATCGTGATTGCTTCTATACATTTCGATACATATTTAATTTTATAATTAAACTCTTTATATAAAAGTATGCAAATAAGTATTGTTACAAAACTCATGTTATCAAAAGAAAGTCTACCCAAATTAGTTAGATATGTGGATTAATCATCATAAATCACATATCCTGGCCCTGTTCAACCTAAAATCTATAGTAAATATTTATTTTAAAAAGTACTGCCACATAATACATATTTCATATTCAATAATTTCATACATTGAAACCAATATGATAATCCTTAGCTTCAGCGTCGCTTACCATCCGACGACCCGTGGTGAAGCGTTCGCATATTACACTATAAAAAAAATGTTTGCTTAAATCTTCAAAACTATGCGACTACAAATGGGAAAAATCGGGGTAGGCTAGTTTATTATTGTATGAATCTAAAAGCCATCGCAATTAGGTCAACCTTATTATTACCTAATTTCAAAGAGAGAAATATGTAGGAGCGTTGATTCGTAGAATGATCGATGGTAGCTCTTCCACGGCTGTGATTTATACAAACCTGCGGTATGATTATACGGTTGACTTCTTACTGATTTATTAGTGACCCCTTATTAAAAGACTTTCGTGAAGATTCTGCAGTTAAAGATAATATTCTTATATCAATAGCTTAGGAAAACTGTATTTGCTAGAAATCTTGATTTTAATTAACCTGTAATTTGAAAACGTATTTCTGTTATATCTAGGAATTGAATTCCCTTGATATGTTTCTATAAATATTTAACGAAAACACTTCTTAATAAATATAACATAACAGTTTCCCAAGAATCATCATTCATCCACTTTGTAATCCACTCAAGTTCGCCTATAAATAGAATATAATTTATATACAAGGCACCCACTCATTAGTTAAAGAGAATTATATTAGTATATACCTAACTATAAATAGATTGACCTGACACTTATGATATCAATATATTATCTATTTACCCTAAGGAAATATAAATACCTATATTAGATTAGTAAATAATTACAATTACGGAGCAGAAAATATGCTATTAATTAATGTTTTATTGATCTAACAATGCTTTATGTTAAGTCGGTAATGGCGTTCTCAATTTATAAGTAGTGTTGGTTGGTAGTGATTCTTAATCGGTGTTTTTCAAAAGATGTCATTTAACTCCTAATTACGTTTTATATGGCTTTATTTTTGACACTTACATACAAGTATTATTAAGTAAGTAGTAGTATTTCTACCACAACAATATTTTTTGTCGGAAACCGGTTAGGATAAAGTGGTTAGTTTAAGGCTTTTCTAAGCTTTAGCCTGTATCATTATCTAAATTCCCATCCAAAACCGTATACGGGTAACGGAGATATAGACAGATTAACTTGTGCATTTTTATATGAGAAACGATGGGTAATTAAAACCATGTTGACCCTTTTTCTCTGCTTAAGAACCATTCTCGTAATCCAAATTATAATCTTAAAAAATTATCTATCGAAACCGTTTCAGCTGTTATAGTTTTTGGAGCCGATGGACCGACTGTATAGCGGCAGCGTGCAAAGAATATTTACAACGATCTATACAACTGACAGAAGGCAGGGTAGCCTGGAGACAAATAGTGGACTCCACCAGCTGTTTTTAATGATAACCACGACCCTTAGCCATGAGGAAACGACGGTGAAGAAGTTTTTGGAGCATTTCTATATTATAAAATACTTAATACCCCATCACTCATACACACAGAAGCGACCTCATTAATAACATGCCTAGTTTTAAACAAATACAGGAATATCTTGACAGCAATCGAAATTGCTAATTTATCAAACAACCCATCTCGGCAAAAACTGCAATTCGCGCGAGCACAATATTCCCTTTGTTCTACGTATCAAGTGTCCAGTAAAGCCGGGACGTGGGGCTTCGTTCTTGGAATAATTATTTGATATTATTTGGGCGATGTTTGGTTCAATTTGTGAACGGTACATAGATACGAGTATATGTATAAATATTCGTGCCTAAAACAACAGTACATACATCGATACATAGAAGTAAAGGTGATATTTTGTTACTCATTATAGGTATGTCGCAGCCAACTAGTTGAATTACCGATTCAATTATCTGCCCAGCCTTTAAACCGACTTCTTTCCACAAATTTCCTGAATTATATTATTTAGAAGTTTCGAGGCGAACAGTTGACTATAAAATTGTAACTGAAAAAAAAAGTTATATTTTTCAACTTTTTTTTTTTTAATGTTGAAAGGTCAACGTAAAAGCTGACGGGCCACCTGATGGTAAGCGGTCACCGTCGCCTATGGACACGGGCAACATCAGAGGA